>QRFJ01006243.1:0-30000 GCA_006176705.1 Cocos nucifera | reverse complement strand
CCATTCTCCCACTTGTCTATTTTCCTAGTTTTCTAAAAGAGAGATTATATCAGTAGTGATTCAATTTATTTGGTCTATTTTCCTAGTTCAGTCTCCTTTTAGCAAAATCTGAAGCCAGCAGTCCATTATATTAGTTGCCAAACTCTCCCTTAGGACTGCAAATTCCTCTCAAGAACCAATTCCTAAGATATTGGAGACCTTGATGTTTGCTTTTACATTTTTTATTCTACTACGGACATTTAGCATGTTGATTTATTCACACCTTCTACAATTTTTGTTGCCGGTTTTGCTCCAGTCAATCTGATTATACCTTTCCTTCTCTTACCCATTCATATCTTGATATAATGTTTGACCTAGCCCCGACACCTAGTTTATAAATTGTCAACTGCTAGGCTATTGTCTACTAATAGCCAACTTCTCTACCTCATATCTTATGGTCTATGATGAAGGATAAGAATCTAACTATTTGACAACTATAGTCCTTGAACTAGTTGGGATCCTAAAGACCTTGCTACCATTTAAAATCAAGATTTGAAAACTTGATTTTGGTTTTGATTTCAGAAATTCTGGTTTCGGTCAAAAAAATGATGAAAAAATTTTAAAAATTCAAAAAAAAAAAAAAAGGAAAACACAGTTATAGCAAGTTATTGTATTACATTTTAGAGTATTATGTTATATAGATTCTTTATTTTTCTCTTACGGCAACTTTCCTTGAAGTTTAATATTGTATATAAATGAAACTGTAAATGTGCGTCCAATCCACTATGCCATCTAACAGGCACACCTACCAGCACCTCCATTTGTCCATCATGAAAGCCTGCTGTCCCGTGCTTTTTGAACAAGAATTCCTGTTTCAGTTGCAACCAGCATCCTCGTTGGAATGTATCTTTCACTTAAGCCTCAATTCTCATTACTTATCACCAACAAGATTGAAGTTAGGCCTGATTTCTGTCTACACCATTCAATGCATGTTGATAAAGTTCTGATATTCATAATTTGGGAGGGGAGCTGGAGAATGGATCATCTCTAGAACATATTTTAGATTGGCAGTAGCTGACAGTGAAACTTTTTACCCCCCTGCTAAACAAAAAGACTAAAATCCACTACAACTTGACTTGGCATCAGATAAAATAAACTCAACTCTTAACTCCATTTTAGCTAATGCTAGGACTTTGGGATAAAGTTTGAGATGGGTGCGGTGACACGTTGAGTAAACTACCACTTTTGGGTCAGGAAGGCTCTACTAGACAAACTCCAAAGCAAATATTCAACAATAAATTCTGAAAGAAGAAAACCCCATCCACCTGTTGGCAGTACGGAGGAGAGGTGATGTGACAGAAAGAAAGAGGGAAAGCGGACATCATTTGGTTCATGGATGGCTGTGGGGCAATTGAGAGGGTCTCTATACCATGAGGAGAAATAACCATGTTCATCAGAACTTAAGGGTATAATAGGTATTCATGAAGCGCAACTAACAATATCATAAGTTGGGGTTGGGGCTAATTTTTCGATTACAATAAATTATAATGGTTAGTTGTATGATTTTCTAAAAAGGAAGGGGGGACTACTTCAATGCAAAATAGGCAATTTCCATCACAAATTCCATATTCTTTTCAACTAAAATCAGATATATATCACCTATCGGGTAGGACTTAATATAACTAATTAATTAAGCAATGGTGAAGTTGATGAACATCAGCAATTTTAATTCAATAAAAAAAAAAAAAAGGAAAGAAAGAAAGATCTATTCTCACAGCATTATGGCAAAAATGTCCCACATTGAATATCAAAGGAAATGAATAAAGGCAAATCATACATAGTCACAGGCCCTAACTATATAAGTTTACCTGATTATGAGATTAGAAGTACAATATAATGTATAATAGTAGAAAAGTTATCATACAGTTGAATTAATAGTGGTAATAGCCTCTTTCAATCGTACCACCTCCCTAAGTCACATGAAGCTTCCAAGTCTCTCGAACAATAACTTTTTGAAGTTTGAAGATTAACATGTAACATGTGCCCCTTGCAAAGGGCAAATAAGGATCAATCAGAATATCACATCAATTGAAAATCTAAATTATCTTTCCGCTAAGCTAATTTCTTTTCTACTTGTTTGCAATGAGGTCACCAAGTAAGAAATAACTCAAAATAAAACCCCGAAAGGAAGATTGAAAATATGCATTGATGTTAGCACCATCCTGCACCCAAGGCACCATCTCTTATTTAGTTATCAAAACCACCCCCACCCCCACAAAAAACAAAAAAAAAGGGGACACCGGGACCAAGGCCTTTTATTAGCCTGCATATAAACCTGACAAAGCCTTCTACATAACAGTCAAGAAAGAGAAAATAAAATTGCACTAAACCATCTATATTCATTAAAGAAATCTCTACAGCATGCCTACAGAGCATGGACATTTGTGATAAGATGAAAATCACAAATGCAACTTCAACTTTTCCTAGAAAAGAAACATCTGGTCCATCTATTTTCCCCTATTTAACCATACAAATATTTATCAAGTCATCAATAGTTGACATAACCACAGACATGCAACCCGAGTAGGCTTACTATCACAAACTCTTGAAAATTATGTTAAATAAAATCATGCATATTGATATCTTGTTACTGCATGTTTTAAAATGAGATGACATTAAATTTGCTATATAATTTTTCACCTTCCTACATAGCTGTCATAAAGTTATAGATATAGTTTCCCCTTGCATGGAGTTTTAGAATGAAAAATCATCAAAGAAAATCTAGGGACACTACTGAAATCCCAGAAAGGAGTCAAGAGTAATACATCCAGGTAGAGAGTTGATATCCTTTTCCACATTAATCACATTGGTTCATGGTTTCTAGTTATGCATCACTTGATATGCACTTCCCTTCAGTTTCTTCAAATTGATAAGCAAAACAAGGTAAGTGAAATAAATAATATAATTATAATTACAGAAAGCAATGAAGATACAAGATTGAAAGTGAATTGCTAACTGAAAACTAATTTTAGAAAATTAATGTATACAGATATAACTAAATTTAGCTGTAAGTCTGTAACATTAGTTAATCAAATACAGAGACTCAGGAATAAAGAACTAGATCTTTAATTGTTCACAGAACACAAGTTTGCAATATTTATCAACAAATGGTCACTATAAAAAGTCATCGGATAGCATTCCCATTTCAGAAAGCAAGGTTACCTTTGGATTTTTAACTGTCTCGTCCACACTCAAGATAAGACAAGCAGCTTCTGTCGCAGCATTTATAGCATTAATCTGCAATTCATGTTTACTGTTACTACCAACATTACTTAACAACATAATATGGCTACTAGGGAGCTAGGTTAGAAAACACACATGATGTTTACCTTAACAACTGCAGGTTCCCATACAAAGTTAGCAAAAGAATCTGCGATTCCACCAGTGTTGATATCTACACCATAATTTGCACCTTCACCTGTTGTAAGAATGTGTTAGTCCATACCAGCATAAGAAAACTTTGTACTGGTGTACAAGGAAGAAGCTAACCAGAAGCATGTTTCTGTCTGAGTTTGTTCAGTACATCTGTTGCATCAAATCCAGCATTGTCACAAAGTTGCCGTGGAATAACCTGCACAACAGGATAATCACTCAGAACTAATCTAAGAAAATATAACATGTTTCTATCCTTCACAGCTAATATAATAATATAGAATTCAGAAAGAGGACTTTTGTTTTTTCTTTTTCCTTTTTCTTTTTTTTTTTTTTTTGGTTGGTTGGGGAGGGGGCGCCACACAGGGTCAATGTTGTGCTTGAGCCATGACTTGGAGTATAATAGTAGGACTAATGATGAAAGATGACAAGTTATCCATATCTGTTATTAGATTCTTTTGTTTCCATATAAGTAGCATCAGGAATTCAGAATTACCACACAGGCATAGAAAGATTATTGTTTCCCCACTTACACAGCCAATGCAGTTGTTTGGTACAATCTTTGACGCTTACAAAAAATATGTTTCAGTTTTGGCTCAGGAGAGAGCAAAATGAATATTAGGTCATATTATAGTTAGTTGAGTTGGTCCAGAGGCTGCATATATCAGATATGTATCCTGCATTATACGATGCCATATTCCAAGCCTGATGATTTCTCAATGAAGTATAATCTAAGGTCAAGTCAGAACAAGGAAAAAGAACAAACACGACGTATATGAAAATCCATTTTTTATCATGATTCAAAGCAATTAATGCTGCTCAATTAATAATCCCCTCCATCAGTATCAGCCATAATATGCGGCTTAAACTAGGAACCAGGAAAAAAATGCATTGGTTTGTTTGGCTCTAGGTTGCAATGGTTTGCTATATGATGATGGAATTGTAAAGGAGTTTATCTTTGAGTTGCAAAATTGCCAAGAGATTGTCATGATATTTGTATGACATGCCATTTTTCCTAATGAATACCAGTTCTACAGCTAGTTGCTCAAAAGGAAGGCATTAACAGGCAATGACTTTTCCCAAAACTCATCTTCCCCAAAAAAATAAATGGAGTAATTGATTACTCTAGATATTTTAAAGACTGATAGTTTATCATTATTGCAACTTGTATCCTTTTTAAGTCATTTGCAAGATAATTTTTGATAATTCTTTTGACTATACAAATTAGATAATGTGGGCAAGTTTGATTAAGCAATGGTTAAGATTCAAGAAATAAGCACATTCGCATATTCCCAAAAACATATGTACCTAAAACATCATTAGATTATTATAAACCCAGAGCCTGCTTTAGGGCTCAATGCATACCCCAGCACCATAAGAAAGACAAAATAAATGGAGCAAAGTTGATCATGCATATTTGCAATTCATGAATGGACAAGATATTAGCACCAACAAACTTCAAAAGGACAAAAGCAATTAGTTGTGTTGAAGAAAGGACTATATGCCTACCTCAAGAGCTTTAGCATATGAATTAATAAACAACTGCGACTTTCCAGCAATTGCCCGAGCATGCTGTCTCAAACATCGGCTCATCTCCATCTGCAATAATATCAAGAAGATTATGCGCCATAAAGACATAATAAACCATATCAGGTGGCTAAAAGTAGCTTACATCTATAGCACCACCACCAGCCACAACAGTGGAGTTCTTTAAAGCCCTTCTGACAATCATTATGGCATCATGCAGGCTTCTTTCAGCTTCCTCAATGAACTAAAACAGATTGATAACAACACAAACAAGTAAATGAACCTAGACTATGATAATGAGGCTCAATTACGTAGAGAGCAATCATTCATAGCAACAAACCTGGTCTGCACCACCACGGAGAACTATGGTTGCTGTCTGACCAAAAGGGCAACCACTAAAGATGTTAAATCGCTCATTACCTACTTGTCTTTCCACAAACACTTCACAGGATCCAAGAACCTTTGACAAAAACCAGATCACAGAAGGCACATTAGGAAGAACGTTAAATCCAGTGTTACAATAATTAAAAGAGAAAATTACAGCGACACCCATTGAGGTTTCACCCATTTACACTTTGACCCCAAAAAGTTTAAAAAATTGCAAATGGACCATAAAACTTTAAAATTATTGCAACGAGACCCAACCGTCTGTCTCCGTTGTTGGGTCGCATTATGACATGAGAGTCACCTGAGATGTTAACTTTTATGAAATACCATAAATGCCCTTCCCCAAAGTTTCTTGATTTTGGCGCGAAGTGGAGTGGAGGAACAAAGAGTCACATGACTCTCATGTGACCATCATCTTCCCCATTTTGTTCTCAATCCATTACAGAGAAGGGGAAAGAAGAGATAGAGGTAGAAAGGAGCATAGATCAAGCAGAAAAAAGAGGGACCACATAGTGGAGGTAGAAAGGAGAACATAGATCAAAGGGAAAGAGAGAAATCTGGACCATAATAGCTTCAAGCACTAGCAGCAACCATGTCTCTACCCAATGTTCCGACTAAAACACTGTGGTCTATTGTGACTATGGGTTGAGGGCGCATCTAAAGTTGCAGTAAGCACAGATTCGATGTCTCATGCACCAGGCATAACTGCGCCAGATAAGTTAGTGCTTTTTTTCCCACTCTTCTCCGAATGACCTATGTTCTTCTCCTCCGTTTTATTGTCTCCTATCAAAAAAAGAAAAAAAAGAAAGAAAACTTCCATCTTTCGGCTTGAAGCCATGATTGAGGATAAAAAGCATGGAGCTTAGTTTCTTTGCAGGAGGAATCGAAAAGGAAGAGGTTCCTCATGGCAATTAAGTGAAATCCCCAAATCTTTGACAATTTGTGCACATATCCTGTTTCTGTTGCTCATTTCTATTTTCCTTTGTAGCCTGTGTATGTTGTCAAGACCTATAAATCATGATTCCAAATTGGTCTTCATGATTCCCACTACATCAAATTAAAAAAAAGGGAAATCTCCACAGTTCTAAATGGGTCTTCTTACAAGTTTTCAGAATAGCATATACTAGAAAAGATGGCAAAAGAAAGTGGGAGCAACAACAAACAGAAGCAAAAAAAATGAGTATTTTTAATTACCAATCAAAACCTCCACCAAATTGGTACTATTTTCCCAGCAAAAACATCTTACAGAAGACTTCATAACGGATTTCAGAGTTCCTTCCTCACTTCTGAGCAATAGAACCATATCCACAAAAAAGAGGAGAAAAAACCAAAATAGATGGACTCCAAAACTTAAAAAGGAGGCATCTTTCTTCTTCGTATCACTCAAACCACTTATTAGGTTAAATCCCCAAAAGAAAGGCACCTCCTTTCCTCTATCTTAACCTCTATAGCAACAGATAAAACAAGACTCTTAGGGCAAAGAAGCGAAAGTAATTTAAAACTTGGCTAAAACTCAAACTTTCAGCCAAAAAACCTTTAGGAATTCATTAAAATTGTTTCAAAAGAAACTTGTGGGGTTCTTAGAAAGGCAAACCCAACAAGCTCTCGGCCCCAAATTTTGGCACGGCGATGGGAGATTGGAGTCAAAGAGGAGGAATCCAAAGTGCTCAATCTCCTCTCTTTAGAGGAAAAGGGAAGGGGTGCTTCCTCTTTCCTCAAAGCTCCTTTTTTGGAAATAGTGGGATAGGTTGGAGCATGATCTATACTCCATGAACAAAAGTATTAGTTGAAGGTGATATGATGACATTTTAGTCATTATATCTTTTCTATTAATACTGTTAAGCCAGAGATAGATAGCTGGCCCTATTTGCAACAATTTTAAAGTTTTGGGGTCCATTTGCAACTTTTTAAACTTTTGGGATCAACATATAAATCAGTGAAATCTCAAGGAGTGTCACTGAAAATTTTCCTAATTGAAAATATGTTAAAATAATGTTGCTAAGGTCATCCATTATCCAACCAAGCACCACTAACAAAGCCACATCGAAAAATAATACTAGAAAAGCATGAGAAAAACCTCATCAATAATGTTGTTGACAGAAGTCTGCACAGTTCCACCAGTTGCTGCTGCAACACGTTGCAAATCCTCTTCTGTTACACGACCAGCACAGAAAATATCCCTATCTGCAAAGTACTGCATAAATGCCAAACTATTATTATCTTTAACAAGCTGCATAAAGCAGTAGAATGCTTGAGCTCCACCAAAAGGCTAAGAAAGGTACTCCTATCCTGGCATGGGTTGATGATTGTAGTTATCTTTTTCTTTTCCATTTGCAATTAGGATCTCAGCAAATCTAACTCAGCTGAAATAACAGGAAAAAAAAAGGGCAGAAGAAGCAATCAAAGGATTATACCTGTGTTGCAAGGTCACCAATTGCCAATCGTGAGAGAATGATTTTTGCTCCACTTTGTACACACTTATCTAACTTGTTGTAGATGATATTCCATTCAGCATCAACAATTGATTGATATTGTATAGGGTCTGATAATCTGCAGAAAAAACAGTAAAAGATATGATAAAAGAACAAGGGGAAAAAAGAGTCAGCAGTAACATGGCCAACAAGCATACCTGATTTCTGCATTTTCTTTCTCTGATTTCAATTCTAACTCAATGTTTAACAAAAGGATTTTTGGATTCAGAAACTTTTTTGGTTGCTGCTCAAAACCAGCATAAGAAAATGTCTTCTTGAAAGCAACACCATTGACAAGAAATGAATCTCTCATGTTACCCCCAGGGACCTATAGAAAACGGACCTAGAATTTAGAGTTAGGTATAAGTCTTAACAGCTAGATCTTCATCATCCATGTCTCAATTACAAAAAAAATGTAATTATATTGTTTTCCGTTTGATCATGAAACAATAAAACAGCATTTTCTAAAAAAAACTAGAACCACCAAATGAATACTTCCAACTGAAACAGAAGAAAACTGTTGTGCAGTACTACATGACTGTAAATGAAAGACAAATTTGTCTAACATCTAATATCCCAACATGAATGGCTTTTGTTGTTAGATGAACTAGCAAATGGATTTGAGGACAAATGAAGCTTTTCCTGGTGAGTTTATTTGATAGCAACAATTGTTAACACAGACCTACCAACACAAATGTGCATGAGAATGTGCATCATGGTGCAAAAAAATACAAGATATTAGTTCCATTAACAGATACAAGCTACAGCGAAAAACTAAAAAAAGGCAGCACAGATATTCTTGGAAGATTTTCCCACAAAATAAACATAAGCCAAATATACATCTCACCGTAAGGCATACAAACAATACAAATCTAAAATACACCTTGCATGATAGCCTTATCTACATGCAACATAACTCAAATCCTTAAAAAGCAAGACTTGGCCTCATCATAATCCTTAGTACCGATTTGGCTGAGACAAGTGAAGAATCTTAAACAAAGGACTCTGCATTAAACTCAAAATACCCTCAGAAGGGTGGTAACCTACAAGCATGGGTAAAATCTTCATTTATCTGCTTTATTGCACCCCATCATCACAAGAATACACGTTAATATCATCAATCACTGTCCTCAGAACTCGAGCTCCCAAATCAATAAATGGTTCTTGGCTTGATCATGTATGGTAATCAATCAACGATCATGATAACCCCTTACTTTCAAAGGTTCATGGCATATTCTACTCCAAAGTGATGGTTGCTGGTACCAAACTTCAGCTACATCCCAAAAAAATCAAGATTGAATGCCATAAGGACACTAATAAATAAACAAAGGAACAACTTCTCAGAAATTCATGTAAACAGAGCATCGAACAGTCAAATGTATCCCTCAAGTTTGTCCACATTTATACTCTGTCACTTCCAAAAAAAAAGAAATTAAGATAAAGAAAATCCATCAACATTTTTTGTCCTCACCATTTGCTAACACAACAACGTATCTTTTAGGTCCCGATTAACTCAAAACTACCAAGCCTAAGCCTCGAGTTGGACATGAGCACAGAGTTACAAATAACATTTAAAAACTGGAAACCCTCAAGGGCCCCAAAACACAACCCCCAAAAGTCCTCCCCCACGAAACAAACCCCCCAGGCCCAAAAACGACAAAAACAAAGGGACAAGATCTAATTTAAAAGATTTTAGAAAACAAGCAAGCACCATCACCTTCTAGTCCAATAACACCCATAACAGCATCCTTTTGATAGAGAAGCTCTTATGAATTTTTAATAGAGAACTAGACTGGAAGGACTGGAAGACTCTAGAAGAAAAAGAACTGTATGCTTTGGGGAAAGCAAAGGATTGTTGCATCGACATTGCAGGTGAAGATATGGCATGCATGCTGAAGTGATTCAACTGACAGGGTAAAATAATGGATTTGGAAGATTTACCAAAAAAGTTTTTTTTTTTTAATTTTTTTATAGATATCCTCAAAAATTCCTATCTTCATCCACCACATATTTGAAATCCTTCCAAAATTTTGTAAACAGTATCTGTCTTCCTTTAGCAGTCAATGGTACTAGCAAATGACAAGATCTTTTGCCCCCAATAAAGATTATTTCTCTAAACAAAAGCAACTCAACATGGTGAAACCAACATATGTGGTAATTTCAACTAACCAAAAATAAATAAATAATAAAAAATATTTACAAATTATTGATTGCAAAATTTTTAGCAATCACATACATCATAAAAACAGGAAATAAAATAAAAAGCTATTAAACCACAACATCATTTCAAAGAGATAAGAATAACCTTCTTAATCCCAATTAAATTTAGCCTATCATCATTGCCAATAGCCATGACAGCATCAACAACCATGGATGCAAAAAACTCCTTCTCACCACCAATAAGCTTGGAGGAGAGAGTTGTAGCAGCACATTTTGCCAATAGAGTTTTCTTTTCTTCGAGGCTTTTCCCTTCTATGCTAACAGCAAGTTCTTTGATTTTGTCAATCGCCTGTAACACATATTATCCAGTTCATAAGTTCGCAATCAATTATACAAAATTGAAAGAAAACACTAAGATACTGACCAGATAGGATGCAGCCCGATAACTTTGGATGAGATTCTGAGAGTGGACTCCATCCTCAATGAAAGGTTTTGCTTCCTTTAAGAACTCGCCTGCAAGAAGCACTACAGTAGTTGTTCCATCACCAACCTACAACCAACAACATCTGCATTTATAGGAGACCTACCTTACCGAATCCAGTATAAAAACATGAAATTTCTATCAAATGCTCAATAAACAAGAAGTATGTGTTTGAGTACAAGTAAAGGAAAAAAAAGTAAATATAGAACAAAAATAAAATGTCACGCAAATCCAACTAGGATAAAGATGCAGCTATACTGTTTCTAGGCCAGAAAGCATGTATATAACCATAACCCATAAAAAGAACCGAGCTTCCTGACCTACCCCACAGATTATTGTCCCTTATTTGCCAAGTAATTTCTTGCTCATTCAATCTTCCTTTTTTTTTCCTATTTTGTACTGGTGTAACAATAGCTTCTTTCACATGTTAGAAGTAATGCTCATCTAATCAGAACCAAAACCCCCAATCGAGTTGGGAAAGCAAATAAAGTTTCAATATTTACCATCAAAACCCTGGAAAATTCAAAACTTTTCCTTCCCACCCCGTGGCATCTGTCCATTAGTACACAGAAGGGGAAATTCCATCCTCTCTTAGTTCCAAAATTGTAGCAAATGAAGATTATGAGAGCAAGAGAGTTACCTCCGAGTCCTGGGACTTGGCGATGTCGACAAGGATCTTCGCAGCAGGGTGGACGATGTCGAGGAGCTTCATGATGGTGGCGCCATCGTTGGAGATGGTGGTGTGGCCCTTGTCGTCGTGGATGAGCTTGTCCATCCCGCGGGGCCCCATAGTGGTCCGGACGGCGTCCGTCACCGCCGTGCAGGCGTTGATGTTGCTCACCACCTGCGCCTTCCCCTGGGAAGTGTCCGTCCCCTCCTTCAGCAATATGATCTGAGGTTGCTGCAACCATGGAACCAAATCCACGTCATTAGCTGATTAGCTTCCATCTTACACCGAGAACCAAAAGAGAGAAAGAGAGAGAGGCACCAGCATCGCCGCCATTGGCGAACAGGAGGAGATGGAGAGGGAGGAAGAAGAAAAGGAAGAGATTTAGGCTTTGGGATTATTAGGGTTTTGGAGAGCTGAGAAGAAAAAGAGGAGAGAGAGCAAGCGGGGCGAATAGGCGAGAGAAGGTTTCGAGCGATCGAGAATGCCGGGGTTTTAGTTTTAGGGTAAGGGTCCGTCAGGTTGGATATACCAGGTTGAGCCGTCAAAACGAATCGATCCGGCCCATGAAAGGCCGGCCTTTACGAGCCTAAACCATTAGAATCGTACCAAAATTTATTTATTTATTTATTTTTTATAAACATCTTATAACTTACCAAAAAATTAAAATAATTTTAAAAATTATAATAAATTAAAAAATTATAATATATTAAAAAATTTTCAAACATCATACTTCATCAAATAAATAAATAAAACTAATTCGTACGTCAAATTTTAAAACACCAAAAATAAATATAGAATAACTCTAAAAAGTTTACTTTACTAGTTACTTTAAAATATTTTTTTTAAATAAATAGACCAACCCACAGGCTAGATGGGCTAGCCCTTCACGGGCCGGATCATAAATGAATCGGGCTAAAAAACTCTTTTGTTAAATAGACTGCCAAAATACTAATTCAGTCCTACTATTCTAAGGGCCTAAACTGGTTGGCCCGTGGGCTATGGCCCATTTTGACGACTCTAATACGAGATTGGATGATCTCATAATTCATAATACATGAAAATTATTTATTTAAAAAAAATTATAAAAATAATTTTAATTATATTTAGTTGATGAAAAATTTATTTTAAAAAATGATATCAAAAAAGGATTATTACAATCCAACATAGGAACATGATCAAATTTATAAATATAACTTTCAATATAAAATAATTTTTTAATGCTAAAATAATATTATTATCTTTAATTAATTTTTATATGATGACTATAATCACATAATTCTTTACAAAATATCATCTCTATCTTAATTTTTATAAAAAAATTTTATTGAATAAATTTTAAAGAACATTAGAATAAAGTCAATGATTACATATGTAGTTTTATTAAAGTATTTTGTCAAATATGAATTATCACTATTCCAAAATTTACCAAATGCTGATCTCTCATGGTATTTATTTTACCTTCTCTCTCAGAAAAATAAGCATGGGGCCACCAATTTTTTTACCATCTCTCTCATCCATTTTTCACATCAAACATGGTAATCTGATATGAAAATTATTTTTTCATGCCAGATTACCTCCAACCAAACGGCCCCTAAGGGTTTGGTTCGTACGATGCATGCGTTCGATTACGGTACATGTACTATTGGTGTAGAAATCTATGAGGACGCCAGAGGTAGCTGAAGCTGGGAAGGCAAGGCTGCCGACGGGACCTACAAAACAAAGTCCAAACCAAAGGTGGGTGACTCCGGTAGGACCCTCCGACGTTCAAGTCAGTTCTCTAACCAACTAGAATGGAGTGATCAGTAAACAAAGAAGCAGAGTAATAGGGAGGGAAAGAGAGCTTAGAGAAAAATATATCTAAAGGATCTCTTTTATAGATGGAGCATGTAACAAACTAATGGTGATAGTCGTAACCATCTGGTAGTGGGTCACTCAGGCCACATGGAGTTTGTTATGGAGGATGAGTTGTCATTTATCATGACTTACAGATAGTTGAGATCCATTTATTAGAGTTCGGACGTAGATTGAAAACTTCAGTATATGTAGTGAGCTTATAATCGGTCGAGGTCTGTTAGGATAATGTCTAACAGCTTTAAGAAGTTCGGAAGGCTCCGGAGTCGTGTGCAGGTAGGTACCTCCTAAATTGAGATCTGAAGTACTATGCTCTATCCTTCGTAGAGCAGTTATCATAAATCAGTGATTTAACGAGATCCTTCTAGATAGCTCCAGTTGATAGGTGTAACATAGACTAAGTTGATCCGCGACTGGTTGGAAGAAGCTCATCCTGAAGATATTCAAATGAAAGGACTTCGGCTGAAGAAAGCATGACTAAAAGGAGTGCATTCGGAAGGAGTCTGCCTGGAAGGAGGGCTGCTGGGAGGAGTGTAACTAGAGGAGTTCATCCAAAAATAGTCCGATTGGAAGGAGCACTATCGGGAGGAGCGTGATTGAAGGAGTTCATCTGGAAGAAGTTCGATTGGAATGAGCGCGACTAGAGGAGTTCATCCGAAGAGAGTCCGACTGGAGGGAGTGCAACTAGAAAAGTTCAATTGGAAGGAGCATGTTGTCCACAGTATAGAACTTTAACTATCTTCAAAACTCATCACCAATTAAAGTTGGAAGGGTTGAACTTTGATCCTATCATTCATTCTAAGTTAAGAAGCAATATTAATTAAATAATAGTTCTTCTTTACTGTTCAAGATCATCTGGCCGGACTTCAATGTACCTTCAACAAGTTCCGTGGTATGGACTTATTATTGAGAGGATTAGCAAATTCCTTCAGAATGGAGGTTGGTGGCTAAGGAC
Source organism: Cocos nucifera (assembly GCA_006176705.1). Lineage (NCBI taxonomy): Eukaryota > Viridiplantae > Streptophyta > Magnoliopsida > Arecales > Arecaceae > Cocos > Cocos nucifera. The sequence goes on along the minus strand of QRFJ01006243.1, from coordinate 16,087 downwards.
TTTAGCAGAGATTATTTTACCCCCAACACTTATCCTTCTACTTCCAAGTTCAAATTTCGAATAAAGGGAGTACAAAAAAATTGCTGCAGCTGAAGTCCTTTACCAGCTTCCCGCTCTCGGAGATCGAAACCTTTTAGCTTTTCTAAATTGGCATCGAAGTTTAATGCCGAATGACCTGAAAGGACAGATTGTTAGATATATGTGCCCTAGAAGCCAGAATTGGCTGACACTTGTAATACACTTCTAGGGGCAAAATTGTAATTTTGACTAATATGAATAAAATGGGTTATTTTCTATCACATATGTGTATTAAGTGTCTGTGATACATCCTTTGAGTTAATGGTAATTATAATTCATATTTTCAAGAGTTGAAAATTTAAGACATGAATAATCATTATTAACTCATAAATTGCTCCCGACCATAGGATCATCACGAGGATGGTGATTGATCCGGAAGGTTGGTGTACAATCGCTTCTCTTTAGTAGATGAGTCTTGAGTCTACGGTGTGGAGACACCGGAGCGAGAGTACAGGTACTCGTTAGAGAACGAGGGCACTGAGCGTGACCACCTCGAGTAGTCATTAGGGAGTCTACCTTCTCGTCAATGACTGACTCGATGCTGCAGTAGTGTGTCTGGTTCTTTGACCTGAGATGCATCGGCAGTTCACCTTGAGGGTGTTATAGTTTGACTACACCATTACTCGGTCTCCTAGCCATATGGAACCCTGAGGTGTATGTTGGCTATAGCATGTTCATTGTAGGAACTGGATTGCATCAAGATGGAATCTATCTACCTCGGTGGTAGAGGAGCAGCCCTATGATGATCATGAGAATCAAGTCCAGAAGTCCATGGCCATGGTAGAGTGAAATAATAGAAAGAGTTTCTATTTAGATTTTCACATTGGACTCGAATCGAATGATTACATCATATGACAGAGACTAGGGTTTGACGAGTTCACCTTAACCCTAATCTGATCGGGGCTCAAGATAGAAGAACTTAATCACACAGGTAGCTGCACCAAGAGGTTCGCATTCAGCTCTGATGGGTTGCCACCATATACTGCTAGGTGTCACTGGTGGATTTTGGGAGCAATTAGAATGATTTAGATGATCGATCATTCTAGCTGTTCGAATCAGAAGAGTTCTGATCCATCGAAAGGAGTTTCGATGATGTCGATGATAGAGATCATGACATATCCCATTACCATACAGAACTGAACCTAACTGGGTCACACAAACAAGGGTTTGAATCTGGTGATCATCAATTGAACTGATCTAGTTCAATTGATCTGAATGAGATTCAATTAGGTTCAAGGAAATCGTGCTAGCACTCGATTGAACCTAACGTTCTTCTTTTACTATCATAAATAAGTTGTCCTGACTGAGCCAAAGGAGTTTGTGCTCAATCAGAGGCCTTCATATGGTCTGACTGGAGGTTGTCCAAGTCAGAAAAGGTTGTCTTATTTTGTAAGACATTACCTGCCATTTTTGGTCACCTGCCATTTCTTGTTCTTTGACTTTGGTCAAAAGTCTACCTTTGACTGGTCAAACATTGACCATTGACACTTTGACTTTTGACCACATGTCATGCACCTATTGGAGAGCTGGTGGGGGCCTATCCCCTGCCAGAACCTGGCAAGGAGGAGGGCGCACGCCACCCTAGGCGTGTGCCCAAGTTGGAGGCGCCTAGGAGTCCTTGTTGGACAAGGACTCCATCTCCTTTTTGGATTCCAATTAGAGTTCTTCCTAAGAACCAACTTTGACTGGTCTTAGGCACCCTCTAAGGAGGAATCCAGGGGACTCTATTCCCACCAATCAGATTTAGATCTGATTTCACAAAGGGTTGTGATTGGTTGGGAAGAAGAGGAGTTGGATCACAGCTTAGTCTATAAATAAGACCCTGCGCCCAACTCAAAGAGGATTCAATTGAGAATTTCCCCATGCCCCAAGGCTGCCTCTCCCCTCCTTCCTCCATGCCAAAGCTTCTTCTCCCTCTCCTCTCCACGTCCAAAAGGAGTTTTGGACCTTGGTTGGTGCGATCCAGATCAAAGAAAGGCGATCAAAAGCAAGAAGGCTGCACTGCTGCAAAGGACGACTGCTGATCTTCAAAAGGAGTTTTGAAGATCCTCCAGATCAGATCCAGATCTAATTTTTGGAGATGTGATAGAGAAGAAGAGGATCTCCAGATCCAACCTGAGTGGATACCGGTAGAGGCCAGGCGCTTGCGTGGCTAGATCCAGAACCTTCCGCTGCAAACAGGATCATCAACAGGGTAATAGGATTACCCAAATCAGGTAAATTAAATTTGATTTAATTTATCTTTATTTTATTTTATTTATTAAAATAATAAGAATCAGATCTGAAAATATCTCAAGATCTGATTTAGATCAAAGAGAAAAATTTTTGAAATATATCTCTTGATCTGATCAGATCTGAACGAACCTGGACCGGAAAATCAGGATTTTCCTTCAACTGGTATCAGAGCCATGGTTCTAAAATTATTTAGATCTGATTTTAAATTTATTTTAATTAGAAAATAATTGATTTTAGATGTCACATGAGATGTGATCAGATCTAAAATCAGAAAAAATTAAAATTAAATGATTTGGATCTAAGATTAGAAGATATGCATGACTAGTTCTAGAATAGAATAGTTCTATAGAATAGTCTTGCATGTTTTTGATTTAATCTGATTAAATCATATTTTAGATCTTTTTATTTACTATTTTTTGATATTATAAGTGTTATAATAACATCTAAAAAATAGCAAATAAAAATTATTTAATTTTAAATATCATATGAGATATGATTGATGCATGTCTAGACTAGTTGTAGAATAGTTCTACATAATTATCTAGATTAGAATTTATTTTGATTAGATCAATTTAAATCTAATTTTTTAGATTATTATGAGATAATTTAGATCTGAAAAATATGCATGATTCGATACATGAGATGTATGCAAAATATGCCATGATTAGATCTAATTTATATATGAGATATATGATATAGATCTGATAACTTATTTTGTAGTATTGAATGTTCCTGATTAAGGCGTTCCTCTTGGCCGTCCGGTCATAAGAACGAAGAAGGGTTTAAAGGCCCTCTCTTCCCATTCGATGGGGTGTTCTTATGATGTGTAGGGGTGCTGCGTGTTCGTCCTTAATCAGAAACCCAAAACTTACTTTCTGCAAAACCCTAGATCCTGAAACCCTAGGATTTATTGTGCATATTTTGTTTATGAACCCTACTTAATTAAGAATTAAGTTTATGGAATATTAATTAGGTCTAAAATTGAGAATTTCAGATCTAAGACATATTCATAATACTGGGTTCGGGCTTGGGTAGCTCAATTAGGTCTAAGCGGTTGATCAAACCGAATCAAGAGTTGGTTAGATGGGATCAACAATGCTTAAATTGACCAGCCTAATAGGATTAAGTCTGGGTCAAGATCGAGTCACGATCAAGCAAGACCTAATTAGGCTCAGAGGTTAGAGTCTGGATTGTAGGCTAACCCAATTGGTTCTGACTCAACAATTTGGTGTCTAAGGTAAGTTTGGCACAGACGACCGACTGGTTTTTAATTGGAAGCTACTCGACCTGAATGCATTCTTGTACGAGTTAATGGCATATTCCTTCCACCGGTCTCACTTACCTGGCCATATCTGTTGACACAGTTCTGATCTGAGGTGGTCAATAATCCGAGCTAACCCATGCCACTAGGTTAGTCATAATTGTTATGACTAAGCCAAGTCTAGTTTAATGAGACCTGAATCAATTCTCCCTAAGAAAAGATTAAGTCTGAGGTCTTCCACCATTGTAGATGTGCGGGCCCTTCCCGGGGTTGATTGTTCTCGGCTGGATACAGTGGCTCAGTTGCACCGGAAGATGCAACCATGTCTATTAGGCATTGGATGCTATGGGCTGGAGGATGAGTTGGGCTCAATATTCCGGATACGGTGAGAGACTCAATTAGGAACCCAGTCTATGCAAATGGTGGGTCTGACTTAACTAAGGAGTGGATCAATATTCCGGATACGGTGAGATTCATGAATTAGAGACCAAGTTTGGGTGCACCATGATTAGAGAATCATTGAACAAGAGTTGTTCACTCATTGGCTAACCCATCACCAATAACTGTTAGGTGAGGTGATGAGTCAGTTGGTGAGACCGCACCACCCACTAGAAATCATTAATCGTGGAGATTTTTGCATCTCTACAGAGGGAGTGTAGGGATCCGAGAAAATAGTGGGAGCTAATTTGTTTAAAAATAAAATCCCTAAATAAATTGGTCAAGTCAAAATTACAGTATCTAACTAGAATCTTTGACTCTCTACAGAAAAATGTCTGCGTCCAACCCATTGGCACGTATCCTGGACACACATAGACTGACTGGACCCAATTATAAAGATTGGCTCAGGAACTACAAAATTATTTTGGGTTTCAAGAAGTTAACCCATGTTTTGGACCAGGACCCTCCCACCTTACCAGCCCGTCCATCTATTGAACAGAGAGCATCTTTGGAGAAATGGATAGACGAAGACAATAAGACCAATTACATGTTGGGCTCTGATAAACATCATAAATTCACCAATAAAAGTATTAATTTATCAATTAATTTATATTAATTTTTAATAATTAATAATCAATTTATATATAATTTTTGAAAAATTCATATTTTTATTAATTAAAAAATTAATTAAAAAATAATAAAAATTAATAAAAATTTAAAAAATAAAATTTTATTATCAATAGAAAGAGCTCATTTTTCTGATCACAACAAAATAAATTTCAAGTAAAACGGAGCTAAAATGAAAAAGATATGAATTTTTAAAAATATAAAATAAATAAAAATTAAATAAAAAAGAAAACGGCTCAGCCGGCTCCGCAAGCCGAGCCACCAAGCCAAGCCGAGCCATCAAGCCGACTCAGCCGTTGAAGCCATCAGCCGGTCCACGATCCAGGCGTGGACCGCCAGCTCAGCAAATTCCGGCGAATCAGAGATTGCCACGTGGTGGACCTAGACCCCTTAAGGGTCTACAGAAATTTATCGCGGCTCACAAGGGTAATTCAGTCTTTTCGTCCGACAACAGCGGCGCTGATTGGTTGCGGTGTGCGGTGCGGCCGGTCCACGCGGTCCATGGGAACAGTTATTGCGCGATCGGACGGATGTGGTTGTTTGCGGTCAGGATCGGACGGCTGTGGTTGCTTCCGAATTTTATTCAGATACAAACATCACGCGGATCACCATCGGACGGCAGCGCTCGATCCAGGCGATGATCCGACGGTCCAGAACGCTGCCGGCGGTGATCAAGACTCCCGAAGCGCGATTTGCGGCCAGATTTCCTCGATCAAGCGCGATCCAACGGCCAGAATTTAATCCGACCCGATCTGAGCTTATCTGCATCCGATTTTGATGATTTTTGGACCGTTGGATTCCTGTTGAACGGCTGGATTTTATCAGATTTAGCAGAGTCATATCAGAGCTATTTTGATTCAAATTTTATCCAAATTTCTTTGTATTTTTATGATTACAAAGGCTATTAGTCCCATATTGCCTTTAGAAAAAATATCCAGCCCTCCTAGCTCTATAAAAAGGACCCCAGGCCATCAGAAATCAATATCTCCGATCAAGGTGAAGCTTTGGTACAGGGCGAAGCCAGGCTATGGGTTAAAGGCTGCTTCGAAGCAACGGGTGCCGAGAAGAAGAGCCGAGCTTCTACACCATCTTTCTGCCAATGCCGATCCAAGATCAGAGATCAGGCTATTTTATTTTATTTCTTTTCTTTTTAAATTTTATGTATTTAAATTCTAAAATTTTAATTAATAAAAATTTTATTTTTGCATTTTAATTTCTTGCTTTTTATTTTTATTGCAATTTAATTTCTGCACTTTAAATTATTGCTTTGCAAGTAGATGCTAAGATCTAACTAGTAGATCTTAGTACCAAGTTTAAATTCCTGCATCTTTTAATTTTTGCTTTTTATTTTCCGACTTCACTTTTGATCTCAAAACTCTTCTTTTTTTCTTTTTCTTTTAAAAATCAAAGATTTCAAATCTAAAAACACTACCTTCCCTGTGGATTCGACCCGACTCACTACTATCTACGTATTTTTAATGAATTTTAAGAAGTCGGATTAAACTGATAAACACGGTGTCTTAACGACAGCATCGCGTTCCTATCAAGTTTTTGGCGCCGTTGCCGGGGAAGGCACGGATATTAAATTTTTGATCTCTTTGATTTTTCTATAAATAAATTATAAATAAAATTTTTATTTTCTTACTAATTTTTTTTATTATTTTGCAGGAAAAAAAAAAAAAAAAAAAAGAATCAGAAGTTTTGCCTGGTGAGATCAATCCTAACCCTAGTCCTCTTTTCTTTTTATTTATTTATTTATTTATTTTATTTTTAAATTAATTTAAAAAAAATATTCATTTAAACCTAATTAAAAGCCTCATGATAAGATTAGAAACCCTAACTGTTTAGAGCATGCATCATATTAGTTTTATTTTTATTTTTATTTTTTTTTTTGGTGATTGCTGGAGGCAAGGTAAGCCTTTCAGAATTCAATTAGTTGCATGCATCTAGTTTAAATTGCATAGAACCCTTTGATTGAATTTTTTTTTTTTTTGCATATTCATATTAAATCAAATTAAGGGCACAACCCAATTAAACAAGATAAGGTGGGGATTTGATCACCCTTCCTTAGCCCACAAACAACCAACCAGCATCCTGCATTGACCTAAGCCTTTAATTTTAAAATCAATTAGACATCAACCCTAGGAACTCGAGCTCAATAGGACAAGGAAATCCTAAGAGTTGAACCGGGTTAGGATAAGTCAATTTGACTGGTGTCTAGGAAAGTGGTTCAGGGACGATTGGGCCCGAAGGAAGGTGGTTTCTAATTGGTTCCGTTCGCTTACCTGGCCAAGCACAATTGGTGTCTAAGGCAAGCAACGGGGGGACTCCCACCAACCTTACACTTACCTGGCTAGTTGATTGGCTAATCCTACACTTGGAGGGCTTGAAGGTGACCTTGGCAGTTAGGAGCTGTCTAGATCTAGGATAACCCTTAGTCAGGATTGATTGACCAACTTGATTGCTAACCAACATTAAATCCTAATTAAACTAATTCTTCTCTTTCTTCTTAGTTCTAGGACTCCTTAGGACCTCTTCTTTAGAACTCTTTTTTTCTTTCTTCTCCTTTCTCCTCTAAAAATAAAATAAAATAAAAATTAAACTAACTAAAAATTAATAATTAAATTAAATTAAATTAAATTAAAATTAATAAATAAAAATAATTAAAAAAATTAATTTTTAATATAATAAAATAATAATAATAATAATAAAAAAAATTAAAAAATTTTTAAACCATACATTAGGGTTACACTAATACATGCATGGTAGGAAATCGCTTTTTTCTGATTTAGTTGAACTTAATTGAATGGTTGATTGCATATTAAACATAATAATCAAATGGCTAATTAAATCTAATTAGTCTTAAAAATTAGAAAAGTTTGACCTGTCTTGATCAAAAAATGATCAACTCTCATCCTAGGTCAACAATTTCTAATTTCTCAGGAAAATTATTCAATTTGTCTAGTCCATACCCATCATGTAAGTGAATATCCTTTATAGACTGCAACAACTTTCCGTATTATCCAAGAACAAGTTCAAGCTGCTTAGATACCTCCAATTGATTAATGATCCATTTTCAAATTCAATAATTTCAGATTGGAGTAAGCTTTAAGTTGTGTTTGGACCATCCAACAGACTCAGGCTCAGACCCAAATTTTATTGAGCAAAATTATCAAATAGCTATAAATAATGTCAGCCTAGTCATTTAAACCAGCATCATATTAATAATACAGCTTGCATACCCCCAATCATCATACGAAATTCTACTATGATAGATTGTAAATTCAACGTTCAACAATTAGAATTCTAACTTACAGCGCCAATACGTATGTCTGCGTCGAGACTAGAAGCCTCAAATAGCGACAATTAGGGTGAGTCTAACCATGAGGAAAGAACTAGACTCAACTACCCTAACTACCAATTTTAAAAACCCCACCTAGATACGCACCAACACCTGGATTCAAGATTATCAATTTAATGTTTTCATTTAAGATTCCCCAATTAGAGAATAACAAAGTAACTTTCTGAACTTAAAAGCTATAGGATTCCTATGGACCCATACCAGACCAGGTGAGAGGCTAGTAATGATGCTAGCCAAAATAAAATTTTAAGAGGAACTGGTTAGGGTACTGAGACAACCACTAGAAGACACCAAGCTAGGATTAGTCTGATGCTAGTTCCAGTTTAAATGAGACACGACAATACAGGAAAAGGAATTAGATGAATTTACCAAGACTATATAAACCAATGTCCTATTTCCCTCAACCTAAAGCTGGTTCTTCTTATAACAATCAAAAGGCATGTAAAATGAAATTATCAATGATTGCTGTTAAGCAGGATCAAATTAATTTACCTCCAGAATAAACTCACTATAGTCACCATTCCAGCACCCATTGAATCAAAACTAACTCTAATACAAAACTCCATTCTGATCGAGCATTTTAGAGAACAAATAGGAGTAATTCTGTACTACAACATGTGTCTGAGAATGGTAATCATGAAATATATCCACAAAATTAAACATGAATATATTGCATAATGATTAAAAATGCAACATCAACTTCTAAGATTGGCAATCCAAACATTGGATTTGTCAATCAATATTCGACAACAGGCTAGTGACTACATTGTGTCTGGCTGAAGACGGTAACTTAGCGCTTGTGGGAGCAACCCAATATTTCGTTTTGTATCGTGAGATTTATCGTTATGTTCCTTTTTTAGAAAATCAATTTGAAATAAGTTGATGATGCTAATATTGTAATATGTTGCTGGACCAATAAAAATAAAAAAATAAATAAAATAAAAAATATAATAAATAAATAAATAATAAATAAAAAATATATATATACTAAGTTAGGTGTATCTTCCATGTTCTTAATTAAATTACCTTATAATTTTTTTCTTCTCCATTGAGGACAATGTCGATTAAGTTGGAGGGGACGGAAAAATAAAAATTTTAAAATTTTAAGTCCTCGAAAAAAGTTAGATTAGATTTTAGATAAGCCTGTTATGCTGTAAGAATCGAATAAAACTAAGGGCATTTTTAAAGAAAATTGAACAAGACAGAGAATCTATGAGATATGAGGATCAAGTATTAAGAAAATTCTGATATAAAGAGTTAAGTTTCGTTTATATAACTATATGATAATATTTTTCTTGGAAGCATTTCTAATTATTTCTACTAGCATCAAAGGAAAAGTCTACTTTTTATAGGCCTTGTGTAGATAGCGTAACTATACGTTCTTTCATATAAAAATATGTTTAAAAAATAGTTTCTAAGTACTTCTCACTGAGTTAACCGGCGGCCCTTTGCCTAAGCAAGCATTGAGTTTCGCGTCAAAAGGTGGGAAGGGCAAAAGCAAGCTCGTTGTAAAGCTAGTCTTAATCATAGCCGTATTTTGATTCGAGCTAGTTAAGTCCGAGGGGATCTATACCATAATGCAACCTTAAAGCCAACTGGTTGGGAAGTCATTGGCCCAAGACTCGCTACATGATCAAATAGAAAGCTTAAGGAGTTAAGACACTCAATAGTGGTACAACGTTAAAAAAAAAAAAAAGAAAAGAAAAAAAAAGAAAAAAAGCATTGGTTTTCCACCACAAGTAACCGGGGTCCCGTGCCTAAGTATAGCAATGATATTCGCAGATCAAAAATGGAGGCAATGGAAAAATTTAATAAATAAAAGACAGAAGTTAGACATACACCGTATCTATAGAAAGTTTTAGACAATCAGAGATAAAAGTGGAATAATTTAGAAAAAGTTCTGACAAATTTTATTATTCTTTACTTATTTTTTATTATAAGTATTAATACGCCCAATGGGATATGTCTCATTTAAAGCTCTACTGAATATCAATGGTCATTTTGAAAATTGCTTAGGTAAAAATTCGAAACCTCGTAAAGTTAAAAGATATTTTAAAACTAAATTCTTTCTTTACTCGAGGACGACGCAAAACTTAAGTTGGGGAGAGCTGTGATAAACATCATAAATTCATTAATAAAAGTATTAATTTATTAATTATTATATTAATTTTGTAAGAATTATTATCAATTTATATTATATTTTTAAAAAATGCATATTTTTATTAATTAAAAAATTAAGTAAAAAAATAATAAAAATAATAATAAAATTAAAAAAAAAATTTTATATCAATAGAAAGAGCTCATTTTATTGATCACAACAAAATAATATAGATAGAAATGCGTGTTAGCTAAAATGAAAAAATATTGAATTTGAAAGATATAAATAAATAAAAATTAAATAAAAAAAAAGAAAACAGCTCGAGCCGGCTCCGTAAGCCGAGCGACAAGACAAGCCAAGCCATCCAAGCCGAGCTCAGCCATTGAAGCCATCAAGCGGTCACGATCTAGGCGTGGACCGCCAGCCTCAAGTAAAATTCCGGCGAATCAGAGATTGCCCACGTGGTGGACCGTAGACCCCTAAGGATCTATAGAAATTTGATATACGCAGCTCACAAGGGTAATTTAGTTTCTTTTTTTTTGTCCAGGACAAAACAGCGGCACTGATGGTTGTGTGCGGTGCAAGCCGGTCCACCGCCGGTCATGGAAACAGTTATTGCGGCGAACGGACGGATGTGTTGTTGCGGTCAGGATCGGACGGCTGTGGTTGCTTCCGAATTTTATTCAGATACAAACATTCACGCGGATCACCATCAGATGGCAGGCGCTCATCCCAGGCGATGATCCGATGGTCCAAAACACTGTTCGGCGGATGATCAAGACTCCGAAGTGCGATGCGGCAGATTTTCTCGATCAAGCTCTATTTCAATGCCAGAATTTAATCTGACCGATTAAGGCTCGTATCTGCATCCGATTTTGATGATTTTGGACGTTTGGATTTTTATTGAATGGCTGGTTTTATTAGATTTTATTAGAGTTTTAAAATTTTTTTCCCAAGGGCTTATTTGTGGTCTTTTGTTTGGATTTTAATTTTATCCAAATTTATTTATAATTTTGACGATTACAAAGGCATAGTCCATATTGCCTTTTAGAAAAAAATATCCCAGCCCTCTAGCTCTATAAACAGGACCCCAGGCCATCAGAAATCAAGTATCTCTGATCAAGGTGAACGTGTACAGGGGCGAAGTCTAGCTATGGTGTTAAAGGCTGCTTCGAGTAGCAACGGGTGCCGTAGTAAGAAGAGCCGAGCTTCTACACCCATCTTTTTCGCCAATGCCGATCCAAGATCAGAGATCGAGGCTATTTTTTATTTTTTTAATTTTATTGTATTTAAATTTCTAAAATTTTAATTAATTAAAAATTTTATTTGCTGCACTTTAATTTCTGTACTGTTTATTTTATTGAATTGTAATTTTCTTGCACTTTAAATTATTGCCTTGCTAGTAGATGCTAATTATCTAACTAGTAATCTTCAGTACAAGTTATAAATTCCTGCATCTTTTAATTTTCATTTTTTTTATTTTCCTACTTCACTTTGATCCCAAAAATCTCTTCTCTTTTCTTTTTTCTTTTATATAATCAAAGATTTCAAATCTAAACATACCTTCCCTATGGATCGGACCGCTATCTCACTGCTTATCTTACTGATTTTAATTATTTTAAGAAGCCGGAATTTAAACTGATAAATACGGTGCTCTTACGACAAGCATCGTGTCCCTATCAACTGTCGAAACATTCATTCCTGTAGAGCACAGAGATTGATGTTTGATAGATGCTGCCATCAGAGATCGGGTATGGAGGAGATTATAGGTAAGTATGCGGCGTCTTATGATATTTATGCATTTATATGTTTACCACTATATATGTTTATTAAAATAATTTTGTAACTAATTTCTGAAAATTTATGCAGAGAAGGTACAACTTTTCTCAATCATAAGAGGGGCTCGAGATGGGCCACTAAAGATGATCGGAGAGTTATACCAGAGTTTACAAGATCAAGCTCCATTAGAGAATGGCTGAGCACCGATGGAAACACTCCGAAAGGAGCATTGTCCCTGGATAAGGACTATCCTCTGAGTCAAGTGGAAGAGGATGTTAGACACTGAGGAGCCAATAGTTCGATGGAAAATTTCTAACCGTGGATTTAAATTTTCAATACGCTTAAAATTTTATTTAAATATTTTTTAAATAGTTTATCTATTTATTTGATTACTTGTTACGCTATTTTTCATCAGAATCGGACGAACCGTGCGAGCCCAGAAGTATACGCATACTTTTAGGCTACAAGTCTATGGCCAATCGTGTGCCATAAAGAGAATAATTAATTGTGGTAAATTTTATCCATAAATTAAATTCATATTTTTATTATCTTTTGATAAATTTATTCATTTGTAGTATAAGCGATGAGAGATTGGAGTGCATACCCAGTCGTAGCGAGATCTTTCGATCCAAATCCACGACTAAGACGGGCAGATCGATGAAATACCACAATCAAACATATTTTCTGTAAGTATAAAATATATTAGTATATATGATTAGTATTTAGCATTTCTATAAATTTATTTTAATTATATATTATAGATCAGTTTAGATGCACTCACGAGGGGAGGCCCAGAACCTCTAGTTCCCATGATCATCTGTCTTCAGGTCTTGGAGCTGAGCACTCTGGGTGATCCCGATGCAGGGCCTGACACATTACCGACGAGGCTTACTGATCCGAGTGAGAATCTTCTCAAACAGAACTTTCAGGTGTTAGTCAACGAGAGGAGCTTGAGGAGGCGTTGGCTATGGGCAGATCATGCTGCCGACGCGGGATAGATCGAGCTAAGAAGCATACATCTGATCCTGGAGGGGCATCATGAGAGACATGATGTGACGTGCTCAAGCATGCATTTTAAAATTCACGAACTTCCGAGGATATGTTAAGCCCACATTTCAGCTTCCAGCTTCGGCTGCGTATTCGTGCGTGCGTACTCTGGTAAGCTTCAGCTTCGGATCCAGCTCCAGCTTTAGCTCTGACTTTAGGTGACGACGATGATGTAGATTTAGGAGACTTTTGATATATTACAGTATTATATAGTAGATTTTAAAAATGATAAAATTTAAGATTTTTATCGATTAATAAAATTTTACTATTTTTAAAATAATTTTTATATTATTATATTTTTTATATTATTATCTATATTTATCAATAAAATATATATAAAAAAAAAATTTATTTTTTTATTATTCCAAGATCTACGATAGCGAATTTTTATAACCACTGCCATATCCGTACAACCGCTGCCATTAGGTCCCTGGAATGTAAATGATGCCAACCACTGCATTAGACCTATGGCCAGACGGTTAAGAAACTGCTGCTATAATAATCTATGCCAGCAGTTATACTGCTTGCTTACTAGATCGATCTATTACAGCAGTTTATAAACTGCTGTTAATAGGCTATCTATAGCTGATGGTTCTAACAACCGCGTGCAACAATTACTTACCATAGAGCTTACGGCGGATAGCGCAGTAGCAGCGGTTTAGAAAATCGCTACATGCTAAATGACGTGATTTTTAGACTTACGACAATGCGTACGAACTACTGTCGTAGCCCTTTTTTGTGAGTAGGGTCTCCTAGAGCCACCATTGAAGCTGGACTATTCATTCAGGCACCAGTCTTCTTGAACTCTAAGGCTCGGATAGGCTCATTGCATAGGCTTCGAAGACTTTCTAAAGCAAAGCAATGAGGAGTCAAGCATTATTGGGACCAACCGTGCAACAGTGCGGATCAATTTTCAAATTCCCTCATCTTCCGACTAGAAGCTCTAGGTAGTGAGGTCCGAGCACCATGCTCCAAAGGGGCAAGCCCATCTCTGTTGAGAAGTCCCTCTAAAACATCAGTTCTTCGTCTTTCTTTTATCCTTTGGTGGCAATGATCCGTAGACTTTATAGATTCTTCCTACTCGGATCACTTTAAAAACTTTACTCTAATAATCACATCATTTCAATCACCTTTGTAATTACTTGGTATCCTCTGAGGGGCTTGTGTTTTAGAGCGATACTTATCTTGAAGAATTTCACCCCACAAGAAAGGGTGGTAGTAACTTCTCCTCGAGCTAGGTGCCAAGTTCATCACTAGACTTCCTTCTTGAATTCATGGTTAGAAAAAGCCATTTTTTTCTTTATTTCTTCAAATTGCCCTGGGATTCAATTGGACTGGGCGTGATCCTCAACTCTCTCTAAATAACGTAATCAATTCTTCCTGAGGATGAGAAGGATTACCAACCCTGCTTGATGTCAAAGCAACCAAAGCTAAAAGAACTATGGACTCAAGCCTAAACTGTTTATGATGTTAGCATCTGGTCTAGAAGTTTACCTCAGGGTAAGCGTCAATTTTTTTTGACTTAGAAAATTATCTTATTGTTCTGAATTATATAACTAAGTGCGACCTTTCCTTTGTTTTGTTAGCAATGAGGCTAAACTCTTGAATCCATCAAGTCAACATGAAGAGAAAGTCAGGCTCCTTTAGGGTGGAGTCTGGTGTTCAAAAAGGGTAGAAGAAGTCCCAGCTAGGACTCCTCTATCCCCCTATATCAGTCCATGGGGCGCCAAGTGTAGATCTTGTGGAGATCAATGATGAGCCGTCACCATAGTGTCGCTGAAGCAGCTCTATTGACCACTCCTAAAGTGTTCGAGCTCCATCTCCTCCTCCTGTAAGGGAACTCCAGTCTCGGCCGTCTGAATGTCACTCCCCTCCTCTAGGTGGCATCAATCCAATCGACAAGATCTGGGTGGGTCGCTCCTCATTCGGGGGAGGATTGAGACGGGATTTATCACTTAGCAAAAAGAGGTGAAGTAGTGACTCTATTCTTTGATATCATCAGCTCATCGGAGAAATTGATAAAGATGGTGCTACTTCCAATCAACTAGTCCGAAGAAGAGGCTCATCCATTGGATGAGTGAACGCGGTGTGTGCCTCAATGTAAGGTCTCCTCAAGGTAAACTTCTCCTTTTTGCTGCATTTCTATTCATAGGCTCAATCAGTGATCTGACTTGTCTTTTTTTTTGTGTAGTTGGTGGCATGATTTTGCCGTTGGTTCCCAGTGAGGATCCTTCAGTCAGGATTTAACTTAAGTATAAAGCTCTTAGTTGAGATAAAGCTTGTTGACCTTCTGAGGCCCGAGCAAAGAGCTACTTGAGGAGGCAAGGAAGACTAGTCGAAAGACAAGGGAGGGCCACCAAGGATGAAGCCTCCTATGATAGGTCCGAGCTCTGGCATCTTGAATAGAAGGTTCGAAAGCCCTAGAGGCTCATCACTATTGAAATGTGGGCTGGTATGAGATGCATCGATGGAAGGTGAACCAAGTTTTGAGGAGCGCTTAGACTTGGTGAGGCAGTGATCAAGGCTACGAACAAAACGGCACAATGAGTTGATCTATGCCGGGAATGAGGCAGAAAATCGGCAAGACAGTCGCCAAGGCAAAGCTCAAGGCCATAAGGCAGTTCAGAAGATCTGAAGCTGGGACGAACATGCGCCGCGTATCCCCTGAAGTGATCCCAGTCCAACATGACGCTCGCGCACTAAACCAGCGTGCGCCTACTAATATCCTCCCGACTCAATTCTAAGGGCAGAGTCTGATCACGCGCCCTGACGTCAGGTTAAGACGCGAGTCGACAGTTAGACACATCAGGCAAAGAGCTTATGACGTCTTGAGGCTTGCAAGTGTGAAACGGTCCTTTGGCATTATCAAGAATCAACCTTAGCCATCCTCCAATCCGGAGGGTATAGCGATGACAAGACGGGAGGCTCCAGCCATGCTGCTTCCCCAACTTGGCCAAGGCTCTAGCTCCTAAGCCTATCTTGAGTCACCACTGAGCCATTATGGTGATACCACTTGCTCTGGTACCATTAGTTGGAAGATCCTACGTGACAGAATACGGATCCATTTCATCTCAAGATTGCAATATCAGTGATAATATTGATAAACCACAAAAAAAAAAGATATAAAGAAAGAATACAATCAAAATAGATCAAATCTCTCTCT
>QRFJ01006242.1:0-20199 GCA_006176705.1 Cocos nucifera | reverse complement strand
TCTTTGCTATATTACAAAGTGCCAAAAAAGAAAGCTTCTCTGAGATGCACAAGGCACCATTTATCTCACTTACGATTCCTCTGTTTGCAAGTCCGCGTATGTGCTGCCATTAAAATCCTTTCAGTCAAGGAGTCCACGTAACCATCCAATATACGATGAATGTGCTGCCCAGTGGGATGACATAACAATAGAGCAATACAACCCCAGAAGCCAGCCACGAATGATGCTGCAGGTATTGCAAAGAAGATGGCATCATTCTCCACATTGCTATCTTCTTTGTTTTCTTCTACTTGAGCTGGCACAATTGGGCTTGACGCAGATGTACAGGTCTTCTCCAGTGGCAGCCCGTGTAATCTAACGTTACCTTCATAGCTGCTCTTGTCGAATGTGCCAAATTGGTGTTTGAAATCTGGTGTACATCCAGATAAATTACTGTAAGCAACAGAGAAGACCTCCAATGACTTTAGTTGAGTCACTTGCCCAGGTATCATACCACTCAACCGATTGTGTGATATGTCCAAGCTCTCAATCTGATTTAGTTTCGAGAAAGTTTCAGGGATTGGGCCTATTAGCTGATTGTATGATAGATTCAATTGCACTAGCTCATCTAGATTTCCAATTTCTGGTGGGATGTTTCCCGTCAAGTTGTTTGCAGACAAATCAATTCCAGACATCAAAAGCAAATGATCTGTTGAGTAGGCATATAAGTTGCCTTTGGTGATGATGTCTACTATCATTATGTCATATAAGGTAACCTCTACAAACCTGCCAAAATGGATGAACCAATAGCAAATGCCTCAACCTCAAACAAATCTTCATCCATTGAATCAGCTTTTCTGAAGTGCATTTTGCCAAAGCACGAGGGTATCGATCCTGAAAGATTGTTTTGCGAAAGGTCCAGAACATGTAGAGACTGCATCTTGCATAACTCAATTGGTATACAGCCTTCAAGTGCATATGATCTCCTATCTGCCTTGGCGGTTTACCTGAAAGTTTGTTATTGCCGACATCCAATGCTTCAAGGGATGAAATATTGAAATAACTACTTGGAATTTTTCCTGTTAAAGCATTGCCGGCAAAATTGATCCATGCGAATTGAAAGCGACGAGGTAATGACCCAGAGAGGAGATTATTGGATAAGTCTAGCATGTAAAGATTTGTCAAATTACATATATGATGTGGTATTGGGCCATGGAAATGATTTCCTGCGAGATTAAGGTTTAACAGAGAGGAAACAAGTCCTATACCATCTGGAATTGTACCCCAAAATTGGTTGTCATGGACATCCAGTATTTGTAATTGCTGTTGTTGTGATAGAAAGCTCCCCAATGTTCCGGTAAACTTGTTTCCATCCAGAAAAATAGCTACAAGAGAAGCATGGCTATGATTTGTACCAAGCAGCTTCCCATGCAAGTTGTTGTTGGAAAGCTTCAAGAACGACAGTTCAGTGCAATCAATCATCAGGCTATTTGGTACTTCACCGGATAAATTATTATTGGACCAATCCAAGAATAGCAAATTACTCATGTTACCCAATGATGAAGGGATATTTCCAGTTAGATAATTTGAGGATAAATTCAGGGCCGTCATATTTGGAAATATCGTGCCAATGTCTGTAGGGATCGATCCACTGAGGAAATTCATAGAGAGATCAACTTCGGACACGCTTGTATTCACATGATTCGGGAATTGAAATGCACCCATTATTGAGCAATTTCTCAAGTTGAGATAGGCTAGCCTGGTAAGATTTTTGAACAACCAAGTGGGAAAATTTCTTTTCAAGTTATTGTGGGAAAGATCAAGAGCTTCCAACTTGTATTGAGAAGCAAGAAAAGATGGTGTTGCAAGGGAGTTCATATCAAGGTTACAATGTGACAAGATGAGGGAGCTTGGCCGAAAGGACGGAACAAACTTTCCACTGTCAAGATGTACAAAGAATTCTCTATTGTTTGACAAGTCGATATATTCTAGCCTTGAAAGATTAGCAAGGGAGGAAAATGAGAAATGGCCATCAAATAGGTTGTGAGAAAGATCCAGATGCTGAAGTGAAACAAGACCTGCAAAGATGCGTGGTGGAATATGACCCTTCATCATGTTATAAGAAAGATCTAAATATTGAAGAGAAACTAGTTTCTCCAAAGATAAAGGAAGACTGCCATTGAGTTGGTTGTGATGGAGATCCAACTCACGTAGGTTCTGCAATCTACTGAGCACTGCAAAAAAAGGGAGAAAATAAAAAAGAAAAATTTTTCCTCCATAATATGAACAAGGTTACAAAACTTGCGACCCTAGTACATGTCTACTCCTAATTTTTTTTTTGACTTCGGTGAGTCAACTTGGTAACTGAGGTCAATCATGGATGCTAGATAAATACTATAAATGGAATACAAAAATAGAATAAAAGATTAAAGCTGCCCAGTATTCAAGGGAAATAATATTTAAAAATTATGATGAAACAATGTTCATTTAAATTTTATATGCTTCATTTGCTGATTCTAGAAAACCGGCTAAATATGGCACACACGATGTGAACTTACTAGAGTATTTGATAGAATTAATATTTAAACTTACAAGAAAATGAAACAAGCAAAATGCATGTTTAAATGCTTGATATGATGAAGCCAACTTAAAAGTGTCATTTTATTAACAATGGGGAACACATGTTTGGTGAGTTTGCTAATTTGATCGATTTAACTAACTTAGGATAGACAGTGGCCAAACCAAGCTTCGTCATAATTCTACTCTAAAGCTTTGCAACTAATATGAATTTTGACTCAACCGAGAAAAATGATTCACCTTGACCAAGCCATCTGTCAACATGTGTAGGTTTTTATCTTGAATATGAGGAAATTTGTGAGATCAAAAGAAAAAAAAAAAAAAAAAAAAGGAACAAATATGCTAGATTCTTAGTTAAGGGAATAAACATTATACCTTGTGAAGGCACTGAACCTGTTAGATTATTTTGATCCAAATTTAAGGAATTCAAGGAAGATAAATTTCCTAAAGCAATGGGTATCCCTCCTGCAAGCTGATTATGTCCAAGATCAAGCACTCTAAGCTTTTGCATTCCTAGAAGGCTGGAAAAATAGAGACATAGATGCAAACAAAGAACATTACACTTAATGTGTTAATGGTCTAATGATAGAAATAATTGTAGATGACTCTGTAAGTAATCACCTTCCATGTTAACTGTGCCATTTAGCCTATTTTGTCTTAGATTCAAGACACTAAGTGAAGATTATTTTTTGACAAATAATGGAATAGTTCTAATGAGGTAGTTATAGCTAGATCAAGATTTCCAACTTTCTGAATCTTGATAGATTTTAAAAATACAAAGTTTCCAAAGAAAATGAACCTAAATAAAAAATATTTACAATAAGAGGATGGAAATATGCATGGATTGAAAGCATTGGAAAAACAAGTTGGATGAGGAAGAGGCTAACATACACCAATGAGATAATATATATCCCATTATACTCAATATATTGATGGTTTCGTAACAAAGAAATAATTTATCTAGGAGCCCTTAAGTTATTACCTTGTATATCAAGTGTACCATTTAGCATGTTGCCTTGCAAATATAGCTCAGCAAGTGAAGATAGATTTTTGAGAGATGGTGGAATTGTTCCACTAAAGCTGTTATAGCTGAGATCAAGGATTTTCAACTTTCTGAATTCTGATATATCTGTCAAATACCAAGTTCGCCAAAAAAATAAATATAAATAAAAAAAATATTTACAATAGGTGAATGGAACATATGTATAGACTAAAAAAATCGAAGAAACAAGTTGGATAAGGAAGAGGCTGACATAAACCCAGAAAACAAAATATAATCCATTATACTTGATATGTTAATGGTCTTATAATAGAGAAATAATTGCACAAGAGTCTTCAAGTTATTATTCTGCGCATCAAGTGTGCCATTGAGCATGTTTCCTTGCAAATATAGCACAATGAGGGAAGATAGATTTTTGAAAGATAGTGGAATTGTTCTAGTGAGGCTGTTATAGCTGAGATCAATGGTTTTCAACTTTCTGAATCTTGATATATTTATCAAATATAAAGTTCTACAAGAAAATAAATCTAAATAAAAAATATTTACAACAAGAAGATGGAACATATGTATAGACTAAAAAAAAATAAAGAAACAAGTTGGATAAGGGAGAGGCTGACATAAATCAAGAAGACAATATATAACCCATTATACTTAATATGTTAATAGGTCTTATAACAGAGATATAATTACATAGGAGCTTTTAAGTTATTACCTTGCACATCAAGTGTGCCATTTAGCATGCTGTGCCTAAGATATCAGGCACTGAGTGAAGATATATTTTTGAGATATAATAGAATAGTTCCAATGAGGCTGTTATTACTGAGATCAAGGATTCCAACTTTCTGAGTTCTAATTTATCTATTAAATACAAACTTCCCAAAGAAAATAAATCTAAATAAAAAGTATTTACAACAAGAGGATGAAAAATATGAGTTGGCTGAAAAATTAGAGAAACAAGTTGGATGAGGGAGAGGCTACCATAAACCAGGAAGATGATATATATAATCCATTATACTCAATATCTTAATGGTCTCATAAAAAACAAATAATTACATAGGAGCTTTTAGGTTATTACCTTGCATATGAAGCGTGCCATTTAGCATGTTGCCTCCTGGATATAGGGCACTAAGTGAAGATAGATTTTTGAGATATAATGGAATAGTTCGAATGAGGTTATTATTACTGAGATTAAGGATTTTCAACTTTTTGAATCCTGATTTATCTATCAAATACAAACTTTTCAAAGAAAATGAATCTAAAAAAAAGTATTCACAGCAAGAGGATGGAAAATATGAATAGATTGCAAAAATTGAAGAAACAAGTTGGATGAGGATGAGACTAACCGAGAGGACAATATATAACCTATTATATTTAATATCTTAATAGTCTCATGAAAGAGAAATAATTGCAAAGGAGCATTTAAGTTATTACCTTGCAAATGAAGTGTGCCATTTAGCATATTGCCCCCTAGATATAGGGCACTGAGTGAAGATAGATTTCTAAATGATAATGGAATAGTTCCAGTAAGCATGTTATAGCTGAGATCAAGGATTTTCAACTTTTTGAACCCGGATATATCTGTCAAATACCAAGTACCCAAAGAAAG
Source organism: Cocos nucifera (assembly GCA_006176705.1). NCBI lineage: Eukaryota > Viridiplantae > Streptophyta > Magnoliopsida > Arecales > Arecaceae > Cocos > Cocos nucifera. The sequence continues at coordinate 15,037 of QRFJ01006242.1, read as the reverse complement.
TAAATCTAAATCAAAAATATTTACAAGAAGAGGATGGAAATATGAATAGATTGCAAAAATTAGAGAAGCATATTGGATGAGGGAGAGGCTGACATAAACCAAGAAGATAATATATAATCCATCATACTCAATGCATTAAATCTTATAATAAAGAAATAATTATACAGGAGCCTTTAAGTTATTACCTTGCACATCAAATGTGCCATTTAGATGGTTCATTTTCAAGTATAGGGCCCTAAGTGAAGATTGATTTCTAAAAGCTAATGGAATAGTTCCAGCAAGCATGTTATAGCTGAGATAAAGGATTTCCAACTTTTTGAATCTTGATATATCTGTCCATACAAAGTTTCCAAAGAAAGAAAAGCTAAATCAAAAATATTTACAACAAAGATAGAAAATATGAATAGAATCAAATCGAAGGAACAAGTTGAATGAAAGAAAGGCTAGTTGACCTATCTGTGATAACGATCCTGCAATTTGATTGTCTGACAAGTTAAGCCTGTCGGAGCTCGTGAAAAGAGGAAAAAATGCTGAAATTCAATTGCCATTGCTTAAGTTGATCATATTTTAGAAGGCTCGAAAGCATGAGCATTGATACTTGTTTTGAGCTATTATTGCAAATCACTCTCTTCCAGAGGCAGCAGTCTCTCCCGTTTCTCCATATAGGTGGTGAAGCATAGCTGTTGTGAAGGAGAGAAGATCTAAGCTTTAACAAAGCTTCATACTCCTCCAAAGGACATCCGAAGGTGGAGCTGTAGTTCCATAGGACCACAATCAATGAAGTCCATAAAAAAATTGCTAGCCTTGAGTAGGTGACAAAGTGGTAACAATTCCTCATACTGGAATGAATGTTCTAAGGTAATTATTAGATGCATATTTGCTTCTCATCTCATTCTTGCACAACTCATATAAAAGTATAAAGGCATAGAAATTTGAGTCTATGGACTAGTCAACATATTGCTAGGTTGACTGCATGGCTTCTAATAACATCATGTTCAATCCCTCGATGCGAAGGCCTTTTTTTTTAGAAAAAGAGATTGGTTGTTGACCCCGACTTGAGAATAATTATTAAAACTGAAAGTGAGTGAAGCGTAATATAGAGAATGGGAGAACTAGTAAAAAAAAAAATCAAAGACAAGAGAGCTACTCATAGAAGGAAAAAGGGAGAAGTAGAAGTAGGAAAACTTGGGGAACTATTTCTTATGAGATCTAGAATCTACTCGTTGAGGCTAAAAACTTAAGAAGATTTTGTGGTAGAAACTTTATCTATACGCTTGGCCTTCTGAATAAAATCTTTAATCTTTCCACCTATACTGACAAAATGCATGGACCAGCAAGTCCAAGTCTACATGAAAGAAAAGTACTCATCATAACCCATGTAGGACTTATCTTTTGCAGAAAAACTGTGAAAGAACTGATTTAAGATTGACAAGGGTTACTTGGACTGTGGACTTTTGATATATGTAGACCAAATAGTCCATTTTTAACTACTACTTGAGAGGAGTAATATTTTAATGTATCGTGCGAAGATCAGCGAAGAGATAGAAATTTGTTGGCAAATTCATTCTTTGTTGCATTCTCAATATGGCTGGGAACATGATATATAATCATTACAACATGATATTTGTAGTATTATAGGAGTTCATTAAACCACAAAGATAACAGCTGTCCTTTTTTTTTTCAAATGTTTCCCATGCTACATTTAATACCGGCCGTTTAGTTGAGGATAATCTGGCATGAAAAAATAATTTTCATGTCAGATTATCATATTTGGTATGAAAAATGGAAGAGAGAGATGGCAAAAAAATTAGTGAGCTCCATGCTTATTTTTTAGAGAGAGATGGTAAAACAAATATCATGGAAGGTTGGTATTTAGCAAATTTTCGAATGGTGGTAATTCATGTTTGACAAAAATATCCTCAATAAAGTTGCATATGTAATCATGATTTTATTTTAATATCTTTCAAATTTTATTCAATAAAAAATTTTTATAAAAAATTAAAATGGAGATAGTACCTCAAGTTCTTCAACCTAAAAGGCGATCTAATTACTAGCCTTTTATGCTAAGTTATGGAAGATTAACTAATCCAACCCTAAAGCAAATAGTCACACTAGCCAATTATAATAGTGGAGTTAGAGAAATTTTTAATTATTAATTATGTTCTTCTTTTATATCCATAGGTTGGGGAAAAAATTAGGTGATCAAAATTGACTTCTAAGAACGAATACTTAATCATGATTAATGACTCTGAGACGGCCTCCAGAGGTTCTGGGTTAGCTGAAAGGAATAGCCATTCAATCTAATTTTATTTGATATTCATGAATTTTTTTCCATTAAACCCTACCTGCACTTTTTTTAATACTATACATGTAAGGGTGGAAATGTGGTCTTAAACCCTTCAAAAAACCACATCGAAAGAATTATCAAAGTATTTGGCAGGCCACCATGGAAGCATTCATCTATGATCATGCACCATCACAATTTGACCTTTTATCTAGAACGGAGCAAGTTTTTCTATCATAAGCATCGACAGTTGTGATTAAATCAAGCAAGTTTTTGTGCCACGAGCTCTCTATTGGAATTTTACCTAGCCAAAGTAGCCACCACCATGCAGCTCCTTCAGTGACCGACGCGGTGATACGATGTCTTTCAATAAATTTATGGTCGAGACTTTTACAATGACAATAGACTCCATGGGCGACCAACGTGGCCAAAGCTCTTGCTAACTTGTTTTTTACTCTCTACGCATACTTCAAATTTGACCTCTTCAAACCTTTCTCTGTTTTTTTTTAATAAAGTTTTCAGCTAAAGCATGACACGGTCTCGGTGCTTTGGTTTTTCAAGGTTCCAAAATTGACCGATGCCCAACTTGGAGTCGCCAAAATTGACTAGTGCTTTAGTTGTTGGGTTAAAAGTATTAGATAATTTAAACTTTTATACTTGGATCATATTTCTATATTTATGTAAAACCAAAATAAAATATATCTTGCACTATCATCTCACCAACATGATGACCACATAGCCCACAGAGCATCAGATTCGTCTTCCGCATGCAGCTGGCCTTCTCCCTCCTCATCCTCCACCTTAATATGGATGATTGATGAAAATCGTTGCATCTTTCTGAGAGTTAGAGAAAAGAGACCAGGCCATCTCTATTTATATCTACACTTATCTTATCCCATCAAAAGATTTAATCCTGATTAGAGTAAGAATTCTAATATAAGTCTTATAAGGAATAAAATTCTTTAATTAATTAGGCTCATCATAACTGATTTAGGACTTGGTCCAATGAGTTAAACCTGACTAAGTGATAATTAGGCCATATTAGAAGTTAAAATCAACATTCTCTCACTTTGCCTATATTATCACTTAAAATTAACTCTTTGATTTTGTCAAAATATTTTAAATATATATATATATATTAATTTTTTAAAATAATAATCCTAAATTAGAATTTTGAAATTGACCCGACGAGTGCGCACTCATTTTTTAAAAAATTATTCAATTATATATTCCTTAAAAAATCCTTTATACTTTAATTAAGTAAAAATTATTGATGCAAATCATGATGGTTACACATCTTAATTGACATACTTTCTTTCATGTATCATAACATTAATAATTCTCACTTAACCCAGTCTTATATACTAGAATATATAGGCTATCAAAAACTATAATATTCTATGATAATCGTCCTACTATTATGTCATATAAATGATACTTCTATTTACTTTAATTTTGACAAAAGTCAACCACAATGTATACAAACAATAATTAAATAGAAGTAATAGCAGTCATCAAACTATTAAGAAATCTCAAAATAAGTGTCTATTATAAATTAAATATCCCAACGATAAATGCTCATAATTTTTACATGCTCTTTAAAAATTTTGGACACTAAATCTTTCGTCAAATGATCAGCTATCATACAAGCAGTGCCAATAAAATTAATAAATACTTGAAGACTACTAATCCTCTCATTTACAGCAAGATACTTAATATCAATGTGATTGTTTGCATTGATCATCTTGCTACTATTAGAAAAAGAAACTGCAGTAGAATTATCACAATAAATTCTCAACGACTTGAAAATAGAATCCATAACTCCGAGTTCTGAGATGAATTTTCTCAACCATAGAGCATGTGAAGAAGTCTCATAACAGCTTTTATATTCGACTTCCATAGTAGAGCAGGCAATAATATACTGTTTTGCGCTCCTCCATGAGATTGCTCCACCAGCTAATAAAAAGATGTAACATGATGTGGACTTTCTGCTATCGAGGCAACCAGCATAATCTGCATCTGAATAACCGATCATCTCCAATTGATTAGTCATCTTATAAGTAAGCATGTAGTCTTTAGTTCTCTGAAGATATTGCATCACCTTCTTGGCAGCTTTTCAGTGATCCATATATGGATTACTCTGATATCTACTAAGTATTTTCAAAGCAAAATTAATATCAGGACGAGTACATATTTGAGCATACATCAGACTACCTACTATAGATGCATAGAATATATCCTTCATCTGATTTTTCTCAATCTAATTCCTGGGATACTAACATTTACTGAATTTTTCATCTTTAACGATTGGCACTTCACTTGATGAGCAACTTGACATTCCAAATATTTATAGAATTCTAGTAATATAATTCTTCTAAGATAAACCAAGTAACCTCTTATTTCTATCATGATAGATTTCTATACCAAGAACATAAGAAACTTTTTTCATATCTTTCATGTCAAAATATTCGAAAAAAACTTTTAGTTTCATGCAAGAGATCCAAATCATTGCTGGCTAGTAAAATATCATCTACATATAGTATCAAAAATATAAACTTACTTCCATTCACCTTTAAATATATACATTGATCAGCAATATTTTCTTTAAATCTGAAGAAAAAATAATATGATTAAACTTTAAGTACCATTGCCTGGAAGCTTATTTAAAATCACATATAGATTTTTTTAATTTACATACCAGCCTTTTATTTTCTTATACTAAAAATCCTTCAGATTATTTCATATACACCTCTTTCTTTAAATTTTTATTCAAGAATGCAGCCTTGACATTCATTTGATGTAGCTCTAAATCAAAATAAGCTACTAATGCCATAATGATTCTGAATGAATCTTTTTCAGAAATAGAAAAAAATATTTCCTGATAATCAATATCTTTCTTTTGAGTAAATTTCTTTGTTAAAAGTCTAGCTTTATATCTCTCGATATTACTTTTGGAATCCCATTTAGTCTTAAAAATTCATTTACAACCTACAGGCTTAAATCATTCAGGTAATTCATCAAGTTTTCAGACTTGATTCTTATTCATGGATTCCATCTTATCTTTCATGGCATCTAACCAAAGTTCAGAATCATTGCTTTTTATAACATCCTTAAATGAAACTAGATCATTCTTTATTCCAATATCATAATCATATTCTTATAAGTATATAATATAATCATCTAAAATAGCTGATCTTCTAATTCTAGTAGATCTCTGTAATATTTCAGGTTTAGTATCATTATTGTGATTATTTTCAATTAGATTAGATTCATTAACAATCTGTTCAGGAAGTAGTGTATCAATCACTTATTGATGTTTTATAATTTCAGGTTAAGCAGGCTCAAGTGAAATATCTTTAGATGTTACTATAATAGAAAGAGATTCTCTTATTTTCTGTAACACCGCATTATATGATGTATCACTTCCACTGTTTTTACCATCCTCAATGAACCTGGCAGTTCCAGTTTCAATAATTCTAGTAGTGTATGATGGATAATAAAATCTAAAATTCTTTGACCTTTCTGGATACTCTATAAAATAATAACTAATTATTCTAAGATCCAATTTTTTTTCTTGTGAGTTATATAATTAAGTCTCTGCAGGATAATTTCAGACATGTAAATATCCTAAACTTGATTTCCTACTCGTTCATAACTCAAAAGAAGTTTTAGGAACGGCCTTACTAGGCACCCGATTTAGGATATACATAGCGATTTTTAAGGCTTCTCTCCACAAATTCAAAGATAATGAGGATTTGCTAACCATACTCCTCACCATGTCCATCAAGATGCGATTACGCCTTTTAGCCACACCATTTGTTAGAAATTTTCTGGCATAGTATACTATACTACAATATCATGCAATTCAAAAAATTTGGCAAAAAATTCAGGATTACGATCAGATTCATCATATCTGTCGTAGTATTCACCACTCCTATTAGATCTCACAACCTTAATTTTTCTATCTAACTGATTTTCTACTTCAACTTTGTACACCTTAAAGGCTATAAAATAGCCACAAATATCGGTATATATCAATTCTAAGAATCTTTAACTTCTAGTGGCATTCTTTTTATGATTTTTAATTTATTTTTAATTTATTTTTTTAAAGTAATCGATATACATATCAAAATTACTAAAATCTAAATTTGGTAAAACATCTTTCTTAACCAATCTAGTGATCCTTTCTTTTGATACATGACATAATCACCTATGCCATAGCATCGAAGAACTCTCATTTATAATATCACGTTTTATTCCGACATTAATATTTAAAACAAGCAAAGATTGTTCAAAAGAAGAATCCAAATTTAATTTATATAATCCATTACATAATATTCCAGTACCATAAAAAATATAATTTTTTATTAATTAAATTTTAAATTTATAAAAATAAATAAAATATCTTTTAAATCAAGTTTTGATAAAAAAAATTAAATTTTTAGATACTAAAGAAACATAAAAGACATCATATAGATCTAATTAAAATCCGATGTCTATAATAAGTCTATAGATTCCGACTGTAATGATCTTGGACTTCATCTAATTTTTCATAAAGATCCACCACTCTCTATCATTTAGTTTCTAGCTTGAAAGAAATTTCTGCATTAAATTGAAAACATAAATTGCAGCATCTAAATCAAACCACCAAGTATTAGAAGGAATATCAATAAAATTGATTTTGAAACAAACAAGTGATAAGGGAATACCCTTCTTTTCGAATAATTTTCTTCTTTTCTCACAATCCTTCTTTATATGTCCCTTCTTCTTACAAAAAAAATATTTTAATTTATGAAAAACTTTTATTGGTAGATTGCTGGATTCTTTATTTTCTTTCATCTTCTTTTTCTTAGGATGCTCCTGTGAAACTATATAAACAGCTGGGACCCCTTCCTGTTTCAATCTCTCTTCCTCTTGCACAACTGGGATATGTCCATAATTTCTTATGTGTATTATAATAAATTTTAAATTGGATAAACTAGGATAGAAGAGAATTGAGAATAAATTGGATAAGAAAATTTTCAGATACTGTCATGCCCCAATCATTTAATTTTTTAGCTATATCTCGCATTTTTATAATATGCTTTCGGACTCCAGAAAATTCATCATATTTCATAGAAGTATGATGAATTTGTAATAGGTGTACTTCGTATGGTAGGGTAGGCTTGTTCTATTCTTCCTAAGCAAGAAGAGAAAAAGACCAATCCTTGAAATCTCGTCTATCCAGACCAACTATTGTGAAGAACGGTAGCTTCTGTTCGGTGAATTGTATGTCAGGGTCTCTTAACCGATCCAAATTTGTAATAGGTTGGTTAATTGCTTAAGCAGGCAGGTTGTGGGTGGTTTGCTGAGAGTTCAATATCGTTTTAGGGGAAAAAGAAAAATAAAGTCAATCATCAAATCAATTCCTCGCCTTCATAGGTGAAAAATTAAATTTTCTTTGGTGATGAATTAGACCTCAAACCCAAAAATTGTCAATGGTAGTATAGTCATTCCCCATTTTACATAAAATTTTTAAATTTAGGTTTATTTTCAATTCTACTTCTAGTTATGCAAGCATAAGATTTATGAAGGCACAGAAATGTGGTAGTCTCTGATGGTCGAGGGTCTATTTTAATTGCCCCCACCATGGAGATGACAGGCATTTTAGGTGATAAGTTCGTCACAATTTATCATGGTTCCCAATTATTGATCACAAGAGTTTGGAAGAAAGTTTATGAAAGCTATACAGCCATACAGTGTGGTAGGTCTGAAATGATGAGAGACAATGGAATAAAATGGATATAAACGTCTTCATAACAACGTACAATTGATCGTAAAAAAACATCCGAGTCATACAATCATTCAAAAAAAATACATAGGACTTGCACCTAGATAACAACTAGGGAAGAAGCCATGAAAAACTATATAAAGCTTGACTGCATCGAAGATTTCAAACAACTACATCGAACGGAAGCTTTCTTTGCGATATTACAAAGTGCCAAAACAAGGCTTCTCTGAAATGCACATGGTACTATTTATCTCACTTGTGATTCCGCTGCATGCAAAAGGAGTCCACATAACCATCCAATATACTACGAATGTGCCGCCCAGTGTGATGACGTAACAAAAAGGCAATACAACCCCAGAAACCAGCCACGAATGAAGCTGCAATTACCGCCCAGAAGATGGCATCATCCACACTGCTACCATCTTGGTTTTCTTCTACTTCAACGGTTGGACTTAAGTCAGAGATGCAAGTCTTCTCCAGTGGCGGCCCATGTAGTCCAATGTTACCCTCATAGCTACTCACGTTAAATGTGGCAAATTGGTCTTTGAAATCCGGTGTACATCCATATAAGTTATTGTAAGCAACTGAAAAGACCTCTAGGAACTTTAGTTGAGTCAATTGCCGGGGTATCACACCACTCAACTGATTGTATGATATGTCCAAGCTCTCAATCTGATTGAGTTTTGAGAAAGTTTGAGGGATTGGACCTGTTAGCCGATTATGTGATAGATTCAATTGTACAAGCTCATCTAGATTTCCAATTTCTGGTGGGATGTTTCCGGTCAACTTGTTTGCTGACAAATCAATTGCGGACATCAGAACCAAATGATCTGTTCTATAAGGATAGAGGTTGCCTTTGCTGATGAGGTCTACAATCATTATCTCAGTTAGGTAAACCTTCACATCCGTATTGACTTGCTGTCGACTACTAAACCCGAATCCGACAACGGAAAACAAATACTGATGTGCTGAATGTGCTGAATCAGATTTTCTGAAGTGCATTTTGCCAAAGCAAGGGGGTATCGATCCTGAAAGATTGTTTTGCGAAAGGTCCAGAACATGTAAAGACTGGAGCTTGCATAACTCAATTGGTATTGGGCCTTCAAGTGAATTTCCACTAAGAACAAGAATCTCCAAAGACATTTTTTTTCCGATCTGTCTTGGCAGTTTACCTGAAAGCTGGTTATTACGGACATCCAATGCTGTGAGCGATGAAATATTGAAATAACTACTTGGAATTGTGCCTGTTAAATTATTCCCAGCAAACTTGAGAAGCACTAGTTCGGATGATTGGAAGCAATGAGGTAATGACCCGGAGAGGAGATTATTGGATAAGTCCTAACACGTTTAAAGAGATGTTAGATTACATACATGATTTGGTATTTGGCCATGGAAATGATTTCCTGCGAGGTTAAGGTTTAACAGATCAGGAAACAAGTCCTATACTCTCTGGAATTGTACCCCGGATAATTGGTTATTGTGGACATCCAATATTTGTAATTGCTGTTGTTGTGATAGAAAGCTCCTGCAATGTTCCGGTAAACTTGTTTCCATCAAGAAAAATAGCTACAAGAGAAGCATAGCTATGATTTGTACCAAGCAGCTTCCCATGCAAGTTGTTGTTGGAAAGCTTCAAGACAAGCAAATAAGGGCAATCAATCATCAGGCTATTTGGTACTTCACCCGATAAATTATTATTGGACAAATCCAAGGAATTCCAGATCACTGATGTTACCCAATGATGAAGGGATATTTCCAGTTAGATAATTTGAGGATAGAGTTCAGGGCCTCCATATTTGGAAATATCGTGCCGATGTCTGTAGGAATAGATCCACTGAGGAAATTCATAGAGAGATCAACTATGGACATGCTTGTATTCAGATGATTCGGGAATTGAAATGCACCCATTATCGAGCAATTTCTCAAGTTGAGATAGGCTAGCCTGGTAAGATTTTTGAACAACCAAGTGGGAAAATTTCCTTTCAAGTTATTGTGGGAAAGATCAAGAGCTTCCAACTTGTATTGAGAAGCAAGAAAAGCTGGTCTTGCAAGGGGGTTCACATCAAGGTTACAATGTGACAAGATGAGGGACCTTGGCCGAAAGGACGGAAGAAACTTTCCACTGTCAAGAATGTATAAATAATTCCTCATTGTTTGACAAGTCGACATATTCTAGGCTTGAAAGATTACCAAAGGAGGAAAATGAGAAATGCCCATCAAATAGGTTGTCAGAAAGGTCTAAATATTGAAGAGAAACTAGTTTCTTTAGAGATAAAGGAAGACTTCCATTGAGTTGGTTGTCTGAGAGATCCAACTCACGTAGCTTCTGCAGTCCACCGAGCGCTGCAAAAAAAGGAAGAAAATTTTTAAAAAATGAAACTTTTTGCTTCATCATATGAACAAGGTTAGAAAACTTGTGATTCCAATATTTGTACACTCTTCATTTTTTGACTCGGTGAGTCAACGTTATCACTCGAGTCAGTCATGCATGCTAAATAAATATATAAATAAAATACAAAAGCAAAATAAATTTAAAAAAAAGGTTAAACCTACCCAGTATTCAAGCGAAGTAATATTTCAAAATTATGATAAAACAATATCCACTTAAATTTTTATGTGCTCCATTTGCTGATTCTAAATAATTGAATAAATATGGCTACAGATGATGTCAACTTGCTAGAGTATTTGATAGAATTAATGTTTAAAATTATAAGAAAATGAAACAACCAAAAAGCTTAAACGCTTGATAGGATCAAACCAACTTATAAATGTCCTTTTATTAAAATTGGGGAACCCAAGTTTGGTGAGTTTTCTAATTTAGTCGAGTTAACTAGCTCAGGGTAGACACTGATCAAACTTGGCTTGGTCATAATTCTGCTCTAAAGCTTTTTAACTTATATGAATTTTGACTCGCTAGACTAAAAAAGTGATTCAGCTTGCCCAAGCCATCTATATATCAACATGTGTAGGTTTTTTATCTCTGAATATGGAGAGATTTGCGAGCTCAGAAAAAAAAGAAATATGTTAAATTCTCAGTTAAAGGAATAAACATTATACCTTGTGAAGGAATTGAACCTGTTAGATTATTTTGATCCAAATATAAGGAATTAAGGGAAGATAAATTTCCCAAAGCTATGGGTATCCCTCCTGTGAGCTGATAATTTTGTCCAAGATCAAGCACTCTAAGCTTTTGCATTCCTAGAAGGCCTGAAAAATAGAGACATAGATGCAAACAAAGAACATTACACTTAATGTGTTAATGGTCACATGATAGATAAATAATTGCAAATGACTTTGTAAGTAATTACCTTCCATATTAATGTGCCGTTTAGCAAGTTTTGTCTTAGATTCAGGACTCTGAGTGAAGATAGATTTTTGACAAATAATGGAATAGTTTCAGTGAGGTTGTTCTAGCTAGGATCAAGATTTTCAACTTTCTAAATCTTGATATATCTTTCAAATACAAAGTTCCCAAAGAAAATGAGCCTAAATAAAAAATATTTACAATAAGAGGATGGAAAATATGCATAGATTGACAACATTGGAAAAACAAATTGGATGAGAGAGAGGCTGACATAAACCAATGATATAATGTATATCCCATTATACTCAATATATTAATGGTCTCGTAACAAAGAAATAATTGCTTAGGAGCCTTTAAATTATTACCTTGCACATCAAGTGTGCCATTTAGATAGTTGCCTTATAAATATAGTTATAGATGAATCTGTAAGTTATTACCTTCCCAATTAAGTGTGCCGTTCAGCTCGTTGGATCGTAGATTGAGGACATTGAGTGAAGATAGATTTTTGAGAGACAATGGAACAGTTCCAGTGAGCCAATTATAGCTGAGATCAAGGATTTCCAATTTTCTCAATCCTAATATATCTGTCAAATACAAAGTTTCCAAAGGAAGAGAATTAAAACCAAAAATAGTTATGACAAGAGGCTAGAAAATATAAATAGAATGAAATTGCAGAAACAAGTTGGATGAGGTAGAGGCCAACATAAAGCAACAAGACAATATAAACCATTATACTCAAATATGTTAATATTCTCATGCTAGGAAAATAGCTAAAGATGACTTTGTAACTTATTTTATCTTCCCCATTAAGTGTGCCATCCAGCATGTTGAATCTTAGATTAATTAGGACATTGAGTGAAGATAATTTTTTGAGAGATAATGGAATAGTTCCAATGAGTATGTTATCACTGAGATTAAGAATTTTCAACTTTTCAATCCCAATTTATCTTCAAATAAAAGTTTCCAAAGAAAGAGAATCTAAATCAAAAGTACTGTTTACAACAAAAGGACGAACAATATGAATAAAATGAAATTCGAGAAATAAGTTGGATGAGAGAAAGGCTAACTAACCCATCTGTGATAAAGATCCTACAATTTGATTGTTGGATAAGTTAAGTTGTCGGAGCTCATGAAAGGAAGAAAAAATGCTGAAATTCAATCGCCATTGCTTAAGTTGATCAAATTCTACAATGCTCGAAAGCATGAGCTTCGACACTTGTTTTGTACTGTTGTTGCAGATCACTCTCTTCCAGAGGCAGCAGTCTCTTCCTCTTCCCCATGTGGGTGGTGAAGTATAGTTGTTGTGAAGGAGAGAAGATCTAAGCTCTAACAGAGCTTCATACTCCTCCAAAGGACACTCGAAGGTAGAGCTGCAATTGCATAGGAATGAAGTCCATAACAAAATTGCTAGCGTGACAAAGTGGTAGCAATTCCTCATAATGGAGTGAATATTGTATGGTAGTTATTTGATGTATATTTGCTTCTCATCTCATCCTAGCACAAGTCATATAAAAGCATGGAGGCTTGGAAATTTGAGTCTACGGCCAAGTCAACATATTGCTAGGTTGATTAATTACATGGCTTCCAATAACGTCATGTTCAATCCCTCAATGCCAAGATTCCTTTTTGGGAAAAGGAGATTGGGAGTGGACCCCAGCCTGAGAATAATTGTTCAAATTGAAAGCGAGTGAAGTGTAATGCACCAAATGGGAGAACTAGTGAAAAAATAAAAACATCAAAGACGAGCTAGTAACTCGCAAAGGATAAAAGAGAGTAGTAGGAAAATATGGGAAACAATTTCTTGTAAGATCTAGAATCCACTTATTAAGAACTTAAGAAGATTTTATGGTAGAAACTTTATCTACAAACTTGAACTTCTAAATAGAATCTTCAATCTTTCCATATGCACTGACAAAATGCACAAACTAGCAAGTCCAAGTCTACATGGAAGAAAAATACTGGATCATGATCCATGTATGACTTCTTTTCTAGAGAAAAGCTATCGGGAGCTTTTACACTCTTGACCAAAGTTTTTCCAAAGAGGAATTGACTCTCGAACAACAAGGGCTTCATGACCATGGACTCTAGATATCAGTAGATGAAATAATTTAACTACTATTTAAGAGGAGTAATATTTGAATGTACCATGTGAAGATCAAAGAAGAGATAGAAATATGTTGGTAAATCCATTCTTTGTTGCACTTAATTTCATGAATGTTAATTAGGCATTGTATGCCTTCATTACTTCCTCGCTCCTTTGCCAACCTCCTAGTGGATCTAGAAATCAAGGAAAGCTTCATTGAGGTGCTCTGCTTTAGGATAGGCTGTACATAATGCCTAGCCCAAAATGAACCAATGGATGCTAGGAATGCCAGCCTCCTAGCTGTTTAAGGTTTCCATGACCCCTCGAGAGGACGAGCCAATTCTTCCTCTCCCTACCGTCCTCACACAAGGCCGCTACCATGTACTAGCCTGAAATTCCTCGAGAATTCACTGGATTTCATTTTTCCTGTTCCGAACGCTTCCTTTGCTCCAAGTTTCGAACCGTGTTCGAAAGGCAAAGGCATTGCCTCTTCCATTTCCAGCCAGGGTAACCCGATGACCTCTTCAAATTTTTTATTTTTTTTTAATCAAGTGTCCAGCCAAAACATAAGATGGGCGTGGTCCTTTGATAAATCTTCGTCTTCAAACTCAAACTCTATGTTGCATGTAACTAACATGTTTGTTGCTTCCATGAATAAATCTCGAAAGTGCCGGTGAAACATACATTTGTTGTTAATTGGAGAAGCAACAATACTTGGTCCATAACAAGCCTTGGAATAAGGTTTATTTGAGTCTTAGCTGATTCACAGCTTTCTCATCTAAATATATAACACACAAATTTAGACAAGGCTCGTGGATGGATGGTCACTAAGAATTCTGGAAGTAGATTAAAGATCTCCACGTAACGCACATGAGAATTATAGATAAGAATGTTGGCAAAATAAACATGAGAAGTAAACTACGGAGCATGAAGCCAAATGACAATGGATTATATGTTGTGACAGCTGCAAATCAACATTGTTGCTGTCAATGGATTCAGCCTTGAGCAACTTGTATGAAGTATCGGGTCAGGATGGGCCAATTTCTTGACTTCATGATTCTTAATTTGGAATTTCGCTCAAATCTTCCTTAATTTTAATTCAATGTAATCTAATTACTGTATGGCCTAACCTTGGTTGCCAACCTATCCTACCTAACAAATCTCAACATTGATTAATACCTGATTTTTATGAAATATTAACCCAGCTTGGGTCACATTATTGATATGATGATCAGTGAAGATCATATGTGAATCTTCCATGTTTTGACTCACGACCCAACCCCAAATTAACAAATTGCTTCAAATTAATGGCCCTTTGATTTGACCTATCCAACATCAACCAACCTAGCTCACATGGGCATGAATGTGCGTGAACTTAATATCGGTTGCCATAATCGATATTAAGTTCAAATTTTAATGTCCTTCAAATTTTATTCAATAAAAATTTTTTATAAAAAATTAAAATGGAGATAGTACCTCAAGTTCTTCAACCTAAAAGGCAATCTAATTACTAGCCATTATTGGAAGATTAACTAATCCGACCCTAAAGGAAATAGTCACACTAGCCAATTATAATAGTTGAGTTAGATAAATTTT
>QRFJ01006241.1:0-38784 GCA_006176705.1 Cocos nucifera | reverse complement strand
ACTACTTGAGGTGGTCACGCTAGTGCCCTCATTCTCTAACGAGTACCTGTACTCTCGCTCGGTGTCTCCACACATAGACTCAAGACTCATCTACTAAAGAGAAGCGATTGTACACCAACCTTCTAGATCAATCACCATCCTCATAATGATCCTATGGTCGGGAGCATTTTATGAGTTAATAATGATTATTCATGTCTTAAATTTTCAACTTTTGAAAATATGAATTATCATTACCATTAACTCAAAGGATGTATCACAGACACTAAATACACATATGTGATAGAAAATAATTCATTTTATTGATATTAGTCAAAATTATAATTTTGCCCCTAGAAGTGTATTACAAGTGTCAGCCAATTCTAGCTTCTAGGGCACATATATCTAACATGTTCCAGCTCCGAGATGCTTGCTTAAGTCCATATATGGACCTTTGCAGCTTGCAAACCTTGTGATCAGTATCACTGGATGTGAAACCTAGCGGCTGTTCCATATAGATATCTTCCTCAAGATATCCATTTAAGAATGCCATTTTCACATCCATTTGCCATATTTCATAATCGAAATAGGCTGCAACATCAAGCAATGTGCAGATGGATTTTAGCATAGCCACTGGGAAAAAGGTATCCTGATAGTCAATGCCTTTGTGTTGACTATAACCTTTTGCCACTAGTCTAGCCTTGAATGTCTCCATATTCCCATCTGCACCAATCTTTCTCTTGAAGATCTATTTACATCCAATAGGTACTATACCTTCTGGTGGATCTACCAAGGTCCAGACTTGGTTTGAGTGCATCGAGTCAATTTCTGAACTACATTGCCTCTAGCCATTTCTTGGAGTCGATATCTGATATCGCCTCGTTGTAGGTTTTGGGATCATCACCATGAGCACCATTACCTACGAGGAACATTTTCTCTACGTCCTTTGAAATAATACCTAAGTATCTTTCAGGGGATGGGAAAACTCTTTCCGATCTACGAGGTGGAGGAGGTAGTGTTCTTATTGGCTCAACCTGATTTGGTTCCAATTGGTCCTTAGCTTTTACTTGTGAGACTTTCTCATCAAGCTTAATCTGCTTTCCAATGCCGCTATCTTGAATAAACTATTTTTCAAGAAAGATGGCATGTCGACTCACAATCACATTGTGGTCTTCTGGAATGTAGAAATAGTATCCTAATGACTCTTTAGGATATCCTATGAATCGAGCTCTGAAGGACCTAAACTCTAACTTGTCCGCTTGTTGTCTTTTGACATGAGCCGGACAACCCCAAATTCTGAGATGACTCAGACTTGGTTTCTTACTGTGCCATATCTCATACGGTGTGGTAGGAACGATTTTAGAGGGAACCCTATTCAGTAGATAAATTGAAGTTAACAATGAATATCCCTAAAGAAAATTAGGAAGGTCTGTGAAGCTCATCATGGATCGAACCATATCCAATAGAGTCCGATTTCTCCATTCTGAAACCCCGTTGAGTTGAGGTGTTCCTGGTGGAGTCCATTGAGAGACTATGCCATTTTTCTTGAGATAGTCTAGGAATTCTTGGCTAAGGTATTCACCTCCTCGATCTGATCGAAGAACCTTAATGGATTTTCTAATTTATTTTTCTACTTCATGTCTGAATTCTTTGAACTTTTCAAAAGCTTCAGACTTGTGTCTCATAAGATACACATACCCATACCTAGACAGATCATCGGTAAAGATAATGAAGTAGACAAAATTGCCTCTAGCTGGCACATCAAATGGGCTGCACACATCAGTATGTACTAGGGCAAGGAGATCTGTGGCCCTTTCCCCATGTCCTACAAAAGGGAGTTTAGTCATTTTGCCTTGGAGACAAGATTCACAAGTTGGATATGACTCGAAAGTCAATGGACTCAATAGCCCATTTTTCTCCAATTTGTTGATCCTATCTTCTGCTATATGACCTAATCTCAGGTGCCATAGATATCTGTCATTTGGACTATCCCTAGGTCGTTTGGCATTCATGTTTTGCTCGATAGTTAGAACAGGTACATCAATATGTAGCTGATAAAGACCATTAATAAGGAAACCATTTGCAATTTTATTTCTTTCATAAAGAATGTTACAATAGTCCTTAAAGAAGGTAATCACATAGCCTTCTAGTGCTAAGCATGAAACAGAAATCAAATTCCTGCTGGCTGCAGGCACATAATAATAGTCTTTCAAAACTAAGTCTAAACCAGATGGTAATCGAAGAGGGTATGTTCCCACCGCTACTGCAGCAACTCTTGCTCCATTACCGATGCATAGGATCATGTCTCCATCTCTCAGCCTCCTGCTATCCTCAAGACCCTGCATGGAAGTGCACAGATGAGCACTAGAACCAGAGTCAAGCACCCAACTGGATGCAGAAGAAATCGTAAGGTTAGACTCAATAACGAGCATACCTCCAGAAGGACCTTCCTTCTTGTTCTTCAGGGTGGCCAGGTAAGTAGGGTAGTTCCGCTTTCAATGGCCATCGCTGTTGCAATGGAAATACTTTCCTTTGACATCGGCCTTTTTCTTCGGCTCTGCCTTCTTTATTTTTTCCACCTTCTGCTTTTTCACAGACTTTTTTTTCTTTCCATAAGACTTTCTTTTGGAAGAAGTTCATTCCATAGCAAGAACTGAGCCTTTAGAACCTTTTATAGAAAGCTCAGCGGTGACCAGCATATTCATTAATTCGGCCAAGGAATTTTGAAGTTTATGCATGTGGTAATTCATGATGAATTGCCCATATGCATCAGTCAAGGATTGCAGAATAATATCGTTCTGCAGATCCAAGTCTAACTTCACACCGAGCTTCTCAAGCTCTTCCATGTCCTTGATCATCATCAGATAGTGATCTTGGACTGACTGCCCATCATGCATCTTAGCCTTAAAAAATCATTTTGTGACTTGATACTTGGACTGACTGCCCATCATCCTTTGCAGTAGTGCAGCCTTCTAGCTTTCAGTCGCCTTTCTCTCATCTAGATTGCACCAACCAAGAATCCAAACACTTTGGACATGGAGAGGAGAGGGAGAAGGTGGGTTTGGCATGAAGGAAGAGAAGAGAAGCAGTCTTGGGGCATGGAGAATTATGATGTCTTTCAATGTAGATTACTCTTTGTGTTGGGCATAGGGTCTTATTTATAGACTATCGGTGATCCAACTCCTCTTCTTTCCAACCAATCACAACTTTTTATGAAATTAGATATAAATCTGATTGGTAGGAATAGAGTCCCCTAGATTCTTCCTTAGAGGGTGCCTAAGACCAGTCAAAGTTGGTTCTTAGGAGAACTCTAATTGGAATCCAAAAAGGAGATGGAGTCCCTGTCCAACAGGGACTCCTGGGCGCCTCCAACTTGGGCACACGCCAAGGTTGGCATGTGCCCTCCTCCTTGCTAGGTTCTGGTAGGAGGACAGGCCCCCACCAGCTCTCCAATAGGTGCATGACACGTGGACAAAAGTCAAAGTATCAATGGTCAACATTTGACCAGTCAAAGGTAGACTTTTGACCAAAGTCAAAGAACGAGAAATGGCAGGTGACCAAAAATGGCAGGTAATGTCTTACAAAATAAGACAACCTTTTCTGACTTGGACAAGCCTCCAGTCAGACCATAGGTGAAGGCCTCTGATTGAGCACAAACTCCTTTGGCTCAGTCAGGACAACTTATTTATGATAGCAAAAGAAGAACGTTAGGTTCAATCGAGTGCTAGCACGATTTTCCTTGAACCTAATTGAATCTCATTCAGATCAATTGAACTAGATCAGTTCAATTGATGATCACCAGATTCAAACCCTTGTTTGTGTGACCCAGTTAGGTTCAGTTCTGTATGGTAATGGGATATGTCATGATCTCTATCATCGACATCATCGAAACTCCTTTCGATGGATCAGAACTCTTCTGATTCGAACAGCTAGAATGATCGATCATCTAAATCATTCTAATTGCTCCCAAAATCCACCAGTGACACCTAGCAGTATATGGTGGCAACCCATCAGAGCTGAATGCGAACCTCTTGGTGCAGCTACCTGTGTGATTAAGTTCTTCTATCTTGAGCCCCGATCAGATTAGGGTTAAGGTGAACTCGTCAAACCCTAGTTTCTGTCATATGATGTAATCATTCGATTCAAGTCCGATGTGAAAATCTAAATAGAAACTCTTTCTATTATTTCACTCTGCCATGGCCATGGGCTTCTGGACTTGATTCTCATGATCATCATAGGGCTGCTCCTCTACCACCGAGGTAGATAGATTCCATCTTGATGCTATCCAGTTCCTACAATGAACATGCTATAGCCAACATACACCTCAGGGTTCCATATGGCTAGGAGATCGAGTAATGGTGTAGTCAAACTATAACACCCTCAAGGTGAACTATCCGATGCACCTCAGGTCAAAGAACCAGACACACTACTGCAGCATCGAGTCAGTCATTGACGAGAAGGTAGACTTCCTAATGACTACTCGAGGTGGTCACGCTCAGTGCCCTCATTCTCTAACGAGTACCTGTACTCTCGCTCCGGTATCTCCACACCGTAGACTTAAGAGTCATCTACTAAAGAGAAGCGATTGTACACCAACCTTTCGGATCAATCACCATCCTCGTGATGATCCTATGGTCGGGAGCATTTTATGAGTTAATAATGATTATTCATGTCTTAAATTTTCAACTCTTGAAAATATGAATTATCATTATCATTAACTCAAAGGATGTATCACAAACACTAAATACACTTATGTGATAGAAAATAACTCATTTTATTGATTATAGTTAAAATTATAATTTTGCTCCTAGAAGTGTATTACAAGTGTCAGCCAATTCTGGCTTCTAGGGCACATATATCTAACAGTTCTATGTGCAGTCTAGTATAATCATAATTTTTATTTGATTAAATATAATTTTTAAATATATTTATTTACTATTTTTGATCTTATAAATATTATAATTAGATCTAAAAATAGAAAATAAAATAAATTAAATTTATTCATATGTGATATGATAGTTGCATGTTTAGACTAGTTGTAGAATAGTTCTACAAATAGATCTAGATTAAATTTTATTTGATGAGATCAAATTTAACTTTAATTTTTTAGATGATTATGAGATAATTTAGATCTAAAAAACATGCATGATATGATGTATACAAAACATGTTTTAATTAGATCAATGTTCTTATATGAGATATATGCTTAGATCTAATTAGTTTTTATAGATTAGTTATATTTCTGATTAAGGCATTCCCCTTGGCCGTCCGATCATAAAAATAAAATAGAGTTTAAAGACCCTCTCCTCCCATTCGATGGGGTGTTCTTATAATGTGTAGGGGTGCTGCGCGTTCGTCCTTAATCAGAATCTGAAAACTTACTTTCTACAAAATCCTAGATCCTGAAATCCTAGGATTTTATTTACATGTTTTGTTTATGAACCCTAAACTTAATTAAGAATTAAGATTATGAAATATATTAGGTCTAAAATTGAGAATTTTTAGATCTAAGACATGTTCATAAAATTGAGTTCGGACTTGGGTAGCTCAATTAGGTCTGAGTAGTTGATCAAACCGAATCAAGAGTTGGTTAGATGGGATCAACAGTGCTTAAATTGACTAGCCTAATAGGATTAAGTTTGGATCAAGATCAAGTCACGTGTGTGATTGATCAAGCTAAGACCTAATTAGGCTCAGTGGTTAGAGTCTGGATTATAGGCTAATCCGATTGGTTCTGGCTCAACAATTTAGTGTCTAAGGTAAGTTTGGCAGATACGACCGACTGGTTTTTAATTGAGAGCTACTCGACTCGAATGCGTTGTTGTCGAGTTAATGGCATATCCCTTCCACCGGTCTCACTCACCTGGCCATATTTGTTGACTCAGTTCTGATCTGAGGTGGTCAATAATCCAAGCTAACCCATGCCACTAGGTTAGTCATAATAGTTATGACTATGTCAAGTCTAGTTTAATGAGACCTAAATCAAATCTCCTTAAGAAAAGATTAAGTCTAAGGTCTTCCACCATTGTAGATGTGCGGGCCCTTCCTGGGATTGATTATTCTCGGCTGGTTACAGTAGCTCAGTTGCACCAAAAAGATGCAACAATGTCTATTAGGCATTGGATGCTACAGGCTAGAGGATGGATTGGGCTCAATATTTTGGATACGGTGAGAGACTCAATTAGAAATCCAATCTGTGCAAATGGTGGGTCTGACTTAACTAAGGAGTGGATCAATATTCTAGGACATGGTGAGATTCATGAATTAGAGACCAAGTTTGGGTGCATCATGATTAGAGAATCATTGAACAAGAGTTGTTCACTCATTGGCTAACCCATCATCAATAACTATTAGGTGAGGTGATGAGTCAGTTGGTGGGACCGCACCATCCCACTAGAAATCAGTAATCATGAAGATTTTCATATCTCTATAGAGGGAGTGTAGGGATCCAAGAAAATAGTGGAAGCTAATTTATTTAAAAATAAAATTTTTAAATAAATTGGTTAAGTCTTAATTACAATATCTAACTAGAAACTTTGACTCTCTACAGAAAAATATCTGCATCCAACCCACTAGCACAAATCCTGGACACCCATAGACTGACCGGACCAAATTACAAGGATTGGCTTCAAAACTTCAAAATCATTTTGGATTTTGAGAAGTTAACTCATGTATTGGACCAGGACCCTCCCACCTTACCAGCTCGTCCATCTGCTGAACAGAGAGCATCTCTGGATAAGTGGATAGACGAAGATAATAAGGCCAGATATTACATGTTGGGCTCGATGTCTGATGAGCTTTAGTGCCAACATGAAGATATCAGGACTGCTCGCCAAATGTTGGCTCACCTACAGGAGATGTTTGGTGAACAGAGTCGCGCAGCCAAGTATCAAGTCACTAAATGACTGTTCAAGGCTAAGATGCGTGATGGGCAGTCAGTCCAAGATCATTGTCTGATGATGATCAAGAACATGGAAGAGCTTGAGAAGCTCGAAGTGAAGTTGGACTTGGATCTAAAGAATGATATAATTCTGCAATCCTTGACTGATGCGTATGGGCAGTTCATCATGAACTACCATATGCATAAACTTCAAAATTCCTTGGCCGAACTTATGAACATGCTGGTTACCGCTGAGCTTTCTAATGAAAGGTTCTAAAGGCTCAGTACTTGCTATGGAACGGACTTCTTCCAAGAGAAAGTCTTTTGGAAAGAAGAAGAAGTCTGTGAAAAAGCAGAAGGTGGAAGGAGGAAAGAAGAAAAAGATAGAGCTGAAGAAGAAGGCCGCTGACAAAGAAAAGTGTTTCCATTGCAACAATGATGGCCATTGGAAGCGGAACTGCCCTACTTACCTGGCCACCCTAAAGAAGAAGGAAGCAGGTCCTTCTGGAGGTATGCTCGTTATTGAGTCTAACCTTACGATTTCTTCTGCATCCAGTTGGGTGCTTGACTCTGGTTCTAGTGCTCACTTGTGCACTTCCATGCAGGGTCTTGAGGATAGCAGGAGGCTGAGGGATGGTGAGATGATCCTATGCATCGAAAATGGAGCAAGAGTTGCTGCCGTAGCCATGGAAACATACCCTCTTCGACTACCATCTGGTTTAGACTTAGTATTAAAAGACTGTTATTATGTGCCTGCAGCAAGCAGGAATTTGATTTCTATTTCTTGCCTTGCATTAGAAGGCTATGTAATTAGTTTTCTTAAGGACCATTGTAACATTCTTTATGAAAGAAATAAAATTGCAAGTGGTTTCCTTATTAACGGTCTTTATCAGTTACATATTGATGTATCTATTTTTAATTTCGAGCAAAATGTGAATGCCATAAAATTAAAATGACCTAGGGATAGTCCAAATGATAGGTATCTATGGCACCTAAGATTAGGTCATATAGCAGAAGATAGGATTAACAAATTGGAGAAAATTGGGCTATTGAGTCCATTGACTTTCGAGTCATATCCAATTTGTGAATCTTGTCTTCATGGCAAAATGACTAAACTCCCTTTTGTAGGACATGGGGAAAGGGCCACGGATCTTCTTGCCCTAGTACATACTGATGTGTGCGGCCCATTTGATGTGCCGGCTAGAGGCAATTTTGTCTACTTCATAACCTTTACCGATGATTTATCTAGGTATGGGTATGTGTATCTTATGAGACACAAGTCTGAAGCTTTTGAAAAGTTCAAAGAATTCAGACATGAAGTAGAAAAACAAACTGAAAAACCCATTAAGGTTCTTCGATCAGATCGAGGAGGTGAATACCTTAGTCAGAAAATTCCTAGACTATCTCAAGAGAAATGGCATAGTCTCTCAATGGACTCCACCAGGAACACCTCAACTCAATGGGGTTTCAGAATGGAGAAATCGGACTCTATTAGATATGGTCCGATCCATGATGAGCTTCACAGACCTTCCTGATTTTCTTTGGGGATACTGTTTGTTAACTGTCAATATATTACTGAATAGGGTTCCTTCTAAAACCGTTCCTACCACACCGTATGAGATATGGCATGGTAAGAAACCAAGTCTGAGTCATCTCAGAATTTGGGGTTGTCCGGCTCATGTCAAAAGACAACAAGCGGACAAGTTAGACTTTAGGTCCTTTAGAGCTCGATTCATAGGATATCCTAAAGAGTCATTAGGATATTATTTCTACATTCCAGAAGATCCACAATGTGATTGTGAGTCGACATGCCATCTTTCTTGAAAAATAGTTTATTCAAGATAGCGGCATTGGAAAGCAGATCAAGCTCGATGAGAAAGTCTCACAAGAGCAACGAGCTAAGGACCAAATGGAACCAAATCAGGTTGAGCCAATCCATACACTACCTCCTCCACCTCGTAGATCGGAAAAGGATTTTCCGTCCCCCTGAAAGGTACTTAGGTACTATTTCAGAGGATGTAGAGAAAATGTTCCTCATAGGTAATGGGGTTCATGGTGATGATCCCAAAACCTATAACGAGGCGATATCAGATATCGACTCCGAGAAATGGTTAGAGGCAATGAAGTCAGAAATTGACTCGATGCACTCAAACCAAGTCTGGACCTTGGTAGATCCACCAGAAGGTATAGTACCTATTGGGTGTAAATGGATCTTCAAGAGAAAGATTGGTGCAGATGGAAATGTGGAGACATTCAAGGCTAGATTAGTGGCAAAAGGTTATAGTCAATGCGAAGGCATTGACTATCAGGATACCTTTTCGCCAGTAGCTATGCTAAAATCCATCCGCACATTGCTTGCTGTTGCAGCCTATTTCGATTATGAAATATGGCAAATGGACGTGAAAATGGCATTCTTAAATGGATATCTTGAGGAAGATATCTATATGGAACAGCCGCTAGGTTTCACATCCAGTGATGACTGATCACAAGGTTTGCAAGCTGCAAAGGTCCATATATGGACTTAAGCAAGCATCTCGGAGCTGGAATACTCATTTTAATGATGTGATCAAATTATTTGGTTTCATCAAAAATGAGGAGGAACCATGTGTCTTCAAAAAAAATCAGTGGGAGCGCTGTTGTCTTCCTCGTATTGTACGTGGATGACATCCTCCTTATTGGGAAAAATGATATTCCCATGTTGACCATAGTTAAAATATGGTTATCTAAAGAATTCTCCATGAAAGACCTAGGAGAAGCATCCTTTATTCTAGGAATTAAGGTCTATAGAGATAGACCGAATAGGATGCTAGGACTTTCACAGAAGATGTACATAGAGAAAGTACTAAAGAGGTTTAGTATGGAAAACTCTAAGAGGGGTTTAGTACCCTTCAGACATGGCATTCATCTTTCCAAGAAGATGTGCCCTAGCACACCTGAGGAAATAGAATGCATGAGCAAGATCCCTTATGCTTCAGCAATAGGGAGCCTCATGTATGCCATGTTATGTACACGACCTGATATAGCCCATGCTGTGAAGTGTCACGAAGCAGATATCAGTCAAATCCAGGTGAAGAACACTGGACTTCTGTGAAATGTATCCTTAAGTACTTGAGAAGAACTAAGGATATGTTACTGGTCTTTGGTAATGGAGAACTCCAAGTCCAGGGATATACAGACTCGGATTTTATGTCCGATGTAGATGATCGAAAGTCGACATCTGGGAGTCTATTTGTGTGCAATGGTGGAGCTGTCAGTTGAAAAAGTTTCAAGCAAACAGTGATAGCAGATTCCACCATGGAAGCAGAATACATCGCTGCATCAGAAGCTGCAAAGGAGGCATTCTGGTACAAAAAGTTTGCTGCAGAGATCGGAGTGATGCCATCAGATGCCATTCCTCTATACTGCGACAACAATGGCACCATAGCCCTTGCTAAGGAGCCAAGGTCTCATCAAAAATCCAAGCACATTGAGCGGCGATACCACCTCATCCGCGATTACCTCGAGAAGGGTTACGTCGAGGTCAAGAGAGTCGACTCCGCAGACAATGTGGCAGACCCACTTACAAAGCCATTGGGCCAGTAGAAGATCGAAGCCCACCTTGAGAAGATGGGACTTAGATTTGTAGCCAATTGGCTTTAGGTCAAGTGGGAGTTTGTTAGATATGTGTGCCCTAGAAGCCAGAATTGGCTGACACTTGTAATACACTTCTAGGGGCAAAATTATAATTTTGACTATAAATAATAAAATGGGTTATTTTCTATCACATATGTGTATTTAGTGTCTGTGATACATCCCTTTGAGTTAATGGTAATGATAATTCATATTTTCAAGAGTTGAAAATTTAAGACATGAATTTTCATTATTAACTCATAAAATGCTCCTGACCATAGGATCATCATGAGGATGGTGATTGATCCGGAAAGGTTAGGTGTACAATCGCTTCTTTATAGTAGATGAGTCTTGAGTCTATGGTGTAGAGACACCGGAGCGAGAGTACAGGTACTCGTTAGAGAACGAGGGCACTGAGCGTGACCACCTCGAGTAGTCATTAAGGAAGTCTACCTTCTCGTCGAATGACTGACTCGAAGCTGCAGTGGTGTGTCTGGTTCTTTGACCTGAGGTGCATCGATAGTTCACCTTGAGGGTGTTATAGTTTGACTACACCATGACTCGGTCTCCTAGCCATTCGGAACCCTGAGGTGTATGTTGGCTATAGCATGTTCATTGTAGGAATTGGATTGCACCAAGATGGAATCTATCTACCTCGGTGGATGAGGAGCAGCCCTATGATGATCATGAGAATCAAGTCCATAAGCCCATGGCCATGGCAGAGTGAAATAATAGAAAGAGTTTCTATTAAGATTTTCACATCGGACTTGAATCGAATGATTAAATCATATGATAGAAATTAGGGTTTGACGAGTTCACCTTAACCCTAATCTGATCGGGGCTCAAGATAGAAGAACTTAATCACACAAGTAGCTGCACCGAAGAGGTTCATTTTTAGTTTTGATGGGTTGCCACCATATACTGCTAGGTGTCACTGGTGGATTTTGGGAGCAATTAGAATGATTTAGATGATCGATCATTCTAGTTGTCTGAATCAGAAGAGTTCTGATCCATCGAAAGGAGTTTCGATGATGTCGATGATGGAGATCATGACATATCCCATTACCATACAGAACTGAACCTAACTGGATCACACAAACAAGGGTTTGATCTGGATATCATCAATTGGACTAACCCAGTTCAATTGATTTGAACTAGATTCAATTAAGTTCAAGAAAATCATGCTAGCACATGATTGAACCTAACGTTCTCCTTTTTCAATCATTAAAAGTTATCTCGACTAAGCCAAATAAGTTTGTGCTCACTCAGGTACCTTTACCTGATCTGACTGAAGCTTGTTTAGGTTAGAAAAGGATTGTCTGAATTTATGAGATATGTTTGAGACAACACCTACCATTTTCAGTCACCTGCTAATTCTTGTCCTTTGACTTTGGTCAAACGTTGACCTTTGACCCTTGGACATCTGCCCATGTATCATGCACTTATTAGAGAGCAGATAGGGGCTTGTCCCCTTACTAAATTTTGGAAGGGATGGAGCACGTGCCTAGGATGGCATGCGCCCGCGGATAGGGATGCCTGGAGTCCCATACGGATGGGACTCTAGGTTGCTTCTTGGATTCAAACTAGGTGACCCTCACCTATAAACATTAACCAGTCTTAGGCACCACCTAAGGATGAATTTATGGATCTCTTGTCTGATTGGATCAGGTGATATCAACCCATCAATCAGATTTAGATCTAATTGAATGAAGCAACGTGATTGGCTGGGGTGATGTGGCACTGCATGGCACAACAGGGTCTATATAAAGACCTATCTGCACCCAACTTTCAAAGAATTTTCTCTTATCCATGCCCCAAGGCTGCCCCTCTCCCTCCTCCACACCACCTTCCTGATCCTCTCTCTCCTCTCCATGCCCAAGAAAGTTGGATCCTTCAGATTAGTGTGATTCAAGCAAGAAAAGGCTGACGAGAAAGGAAGAAGGCAGCACTGCTGCAGAGACGACAACAGATCTTCGAAAAGAGTTTTGAAGATCCTTCAAATTAGATCAAGATCTAACTTTTGAAGACATGATAAAGAAGGAGAAGATCTTCAGATCCAGCTTGAGTGGATACCGATAGAGGCCAGCGCTTGCGTGGCTACATCCAGAACCTCAGGCTATCAGCAGATCATCAACGAGTAATCGAATTACCCATATCAGGGTAAAACTAATTTAGATTTAATTTAATTTATTTTTTTTATTTCTCAGATCATAAAATTAGATCTAAAAAATGTTATATCTAATTTGAATCTAAGAGAAAATTTTTGAAATATACCTCTTGATCCAATTAGATTTGAATGAACCTGATTCGGAAAATCAGGATTTCTCCTTCATTTCCGTCACCTGCTAATTCTTTTTCTTTGACTTTAGTCAAACGTTGACCTTTGACCCTTGGACATCTGCCTATGTGTCATGCACTTATTGGAGAGTAGATAGGGGCTTATCCCCTTACTAGATTTTGAAAAGAAAGGGGTGCACGCCTAGGATGGCGTGCACCCATGGATAGGGATGCCTGGAGTTCCAAATGGATGGGACTCCATGTTGCTTATTGGATTCAAACTAGGTGACCCTCACCTATAGACATTGACTAGCCTTAGGCACCACCTAAGGATGAATCTATGGGTCTCTCAACTGATTGGATCAGGTGATGTCATCCCACCAATCAGATTTAGATTTGATTGCACGAAGCAACGTGATTGGTCGGGGTGATGTGGCACTGCGTGGCACAGCAGAGTCTATATAAAGACCTATCTGTGCCTAACTTTCATAGAACTTTCTCCTTGCCATGCCCCAAGGCTAACCCTCTCCCTTCTCCATGTCACCTTTCTTATCCTCTCTCTCCTCTCCATGCCTAAGGATAGTTGGACTTTAGATTAGTGCGATTCAAGCAAGAAAAGGCTGACGAGAAAGGAAGAAGGCAGCACTGTTGCAGAGAGGATAGCAGATCTTCGAAAGGAGTTTCGAAGATCCTCCAAATCAGATTTAGATCTAATTTTTAAAAATGTGATAAAGAAGGAGAAGATCTTCAGATCCAGCCTGAGTGGATATCGGTAGAGGCTAGGCACTTGCGTGGCTAGTTCCAGAACCTTAGGCCATCAGCAGATCATCAACGGATAATCGGATTACCCATATCAAGCTAAAACTAATTTAGATTTAATTTAATTTAATATTTTTATTTATCAAATCATAGAATTAGATCTAAAAAATATCATATCTAATTTAGATCTAAGAGAAAAGTTTTAAAATATGCCTCTTGATCCAATCATATTTGAACGAACCTGACCCAAGAAATCAGGATTTATCCTTCAACTGGTATCAGAGCCAGGTTCCATAAAATATATTTAGATCTAATTCAATCTGATAAATTAGTAATTTTAAATATTTCATGAGATATGATTAGATCTAAAATAAAAAAACTAAAAAGCTAAAATTAATTAATCTAGATCTAATATGTATGAGATACATAACTAGAATAGAAATAGAATTATTCTATGTGTAGTCTAGTATACTCATAATTTTTATCTAATTAAATATGATTTTAAGATTTATTTATTTACTATTTTCTAATCTTATAAATATTATAATTAGATCTAAAAATAAAAAATAAATTAAATTTAATTTGTTCTTATGAGATATGATAGTTGCATATTTAGACTAGTTGTAGAATAGTTCGACAATAGGGTCTAGATTAAATTTTATTTGATGAGATTAAATTTAAATTTAATTTTTTAGATGATTATGAGATAATTTAGATCTGAAAAACATGCATGATATGATGTATATAAAATATGTGTTAATTAGATCAATTTTCTTATGTGAGATATATGCTTAGATCTAATTAGTTTTTGTCGATTAGTTGTATTTTTGATTAAGAAATTCTCCTTGGCCGTCCGATCATAAGAACAAAGTAGGGTCTAAAGATCCTCTCCTTCCATTCGATGAGGTGCTCTTATGATGTGTAGAGATGTTGCGCGTTCGTCCTTAATCTGATATTGAAAACTTACTTTCTGCAAAATCCTAGACCCTAAAATCCTAAGATCTTATTTACATGTTTTGTTTATGAACCCTAAACTTAATTAAGAATTAAGATTATAAAACATATTAGGTCTAAAATTATGAATTTTTAGATCTAAGACATGTTCATAAAATTGGGTTCGGGATCCTATGTAATGAAATCAAGTTGAGCCAATACAATCACTATCTCTTTCACCTCATAGATCGAAAAAGATTTCCCGACCCCCTGAGAGGTACTTAGGTACTATCTCAGAGAAAATAGAGGAAATATTTCTCGTAGGTAATGGAGTTCATGGTGATGATCCCAAAATTTATGATGAGACGATATCGGATATCGACTCCGAGAAATGGTTAGAGGCAATGAAATCAGAAATTGACTCGATACACTCAAACCAAGTCTAGATCTTGGTAGATCCACCTAAAGGTATAGTATCTATTGGGTGTAAATGAAGAATGATTGGTGTAGATGGGAATGTGAAGACATTCAAAGCTAGATTAGTGGCAAAAGGACATAGTCAGTGTGAAGGCATTGACTATCAGGATATCTTTTTGCCAGTAGCTATGCTAAAATTTATTCGTACATTGCTTGTTGTTGTAGGCTATTTTATTTATGAAATATGGCAAATGGACTTGAAAACGGCGTTCTTAAATGGATACCTTGAGGAAGATATCTACATGGAACAGCCACTAGGTTTCACATCCAGTGATGTTGATCAAAAAGTATGCAACCTGCAAAGATCCATATATGGACTTAAGCAAGCATCTCGGAGCTAGAATATTCATTTTAATGACGTGATCAAATTATTTAGTTTTATAAAAAATAAGGAGAAACTATGTGTTTTCAAAAAGGTTAGTGGGAGCACTATTGTCTTTCTCATACTATACGTGGATGATATCCTCCTTATTGGGAATGATATTCCCATATTGACCATAGTTAAAATGTGGTTATCTAAAGAATTCTCCATGAAAGATCTAGGAGAAGCATCCTTCATTCTAAGAATTAAGGTCTATAGTGATAGACCAAATAGGATGCTAGGTCTTTCACAGAAGATGTACATAGAGGAAGCGTTAAAGAAGTTTAGCATGAAAAACTCCAAGACAGAATTGGTACCCTTCAGACATGGCATTCATCTTTCCAAGAAAATGTGTCCTAATACATCTGAGGAGATTGAATGCATGAGCAAGATTTCTTATGCTTCAACAATTGGGAGCATCATGTACGCCATGTTATGTACACGACCTGATATAGCCCATGCTGTGAGTGTCACAAGCAGATATCAGTCAAATTCAGGTAAAGAACATTGGACTTTTGTGAAATGTATCCTTAAGTACTTAAGAAGAACTAAGGATACGTTGTTGGTTTTTGGTAATGGAGAACTCCAAGTCCAGAAGTATACAGACTCGAATTTTATGTTCGATATAGATGATCAAAAGTCGACATCTGAAAGTTTGTTTATATGTAATAGTGGTACTATCAGTTGAAAGAGTTCCAAGCAGACCGTAATAGCAGATTCCACCATGGAAGCAGAGTACATCGCTGTGTCAAAAGCTACGAAGGAGGCATTCTGGTATAAAAAGTTTACCTCAGAGATCGGAGTGATGCCATCGGATGCCATTCCTTTATACTGTGACGATAATGGCACCATAGCCCTAGCTAAGGAGCCGAGGTCTCATCAGAAATCCAAGCACATCGAGTGGCAATACCACCTCATCCGCGATTACCTCAAGAAAGATTACGTCGAGGTCAATAGAGTCGACTCCACTTACAATGCGACAAACCCACTCATAAAACCGTTGGGCCAGTAGATCGAAGCCCACCTTAAGAAGATGGAACTTAGATTTGCAGCCAATTGGCTTAAGGTCAAGTGGAAGTTTGTTAGATATGTGTGCCCTTGATGCCAGATTGGCTGACACTTGTAATACACTTTTAAGGATAAAATTATAATTTTGACTATAAATAATAAAATGGATTACTTTCTATCATAATATGTATTTGAAAGTATCTGTGATACATCCCTTAAGTTAATGGTAATGATAGTTTATATTTTCAAGACTTAAAAATTTAAGATATGAATTTTCATTATTAACTCATAAAATGCTTCCGACCATAGGATCATCATGAGGATGGTGATTGATCCGAAAGATTAGTGTATGATTGCTTCTTTAGGATAGATGAGTCTTGAGTCTATGGTATAGAGACACTGGAGCGAGAGTACAGGTACTCTTTAGAGAATGAGGGCACTGAGCGTGACCCCTCAAGCAGTCATGAGGAAGTCTACCTTCTCGTCGATGACTGGCTCGAAGCTGTAGTGGTGTGTCTGATTCTTTGACCTGAGATGCATCGATAGTTTACCGTGAGGGTGTTATAGTTTGACTATACCATAACTCAGTCTCCTAGCCATTCGGAACCTTGAGGTGTATGTTGGCTATAGCATGTTCATTATAGAAATTGGATTGCACCAATAGGAAATCTATCTATCTCGATAGAAGAGGAGCAGCCCTATGATGATCATGAGAATCAAGTCCATAAGCCCATGGCCTTGGCAGAGTTAAATAATAGAAAGAGTTTCTATTAGGATTTTCATATTGGACTTGAATCGAATGATTAATTCATATGATGGAAATTAGGGTTTGATGAGATCACCTTATCCCTAATCCGATGGGGCTCAAGATAAAGGAACTTAATCACATAGGTAACTACACCAAGAGGTTCACTTTCAGTTTTGATGGATTGCCACCATATGCTATAGGTGTCACTGGTGGATTTTGGGAGCAATTAGAATGAATTGGATGATCGATCATTCTAGTTGTCTGAATCAAAAAATTTTTGATCCATCGGAAGGTGTTTCGATGATGTCGATGATAGAGATCATGACATATCTCATTACCATATGAAACTAAACCTAACTAGATCACACAAATAAGAATTTGGATTTGGATATTATCAATTGGATTAACCCAGTTCAATTGATTTGAATAAGATTCAATTAGGTTCAAGAAAATCATGCCAGCACATAATTGAGCCTAATGTTCTCCTTTAACAATCATTAAGACTTATCTCAACTGAGCCAAATATGTTTGGGCTCACTCAGGAACCTTTATTTAGTCTGACTGGAGCTTATCCAAGTCAAAAAAGGATTGTCTTATTTTATGAATAAATTTAAGACAACACCTATCATTTTTCGTCATTTGCTAAATCTTGTCTTTGGACTTTGGTCAAATGTTGACCTTTGACACTTAGACATCTGCCCATCTATCATGCACCTATAGGAGAGAACCTTGGCCCTTGTCTCCCTACTAAAAGGTGGATAGACAAGGAGCACATGCCTAGGGAGGCATGCACCCCATGTGGATAAGGTTTGGAGTCCCATACAGATGGGACTCCAGTTGCTTCAGGGAATCAACCTAGATGGCACCAAGAAGACTTGTTTGATCCAGTCTTGAAACCATCTAAGGAGAGTTTTGAGGAACTCTAATCTAATTAGATTAGATGATATCATCCCATCAATCAAATTTAGATCTGATTACACAAAGGGCTGTGATTGGCCGGAATGATGTGGCACTACATGGTGCATCAGGGTCTATATAAACCCTATCTGCATCTAGAATTGAGAACTTCTACCCTTAGCCCATGCCACAAAGCTTTTCTCCCATCTTCTCCATGCCACCCTCTAGTCTTCTCTCTCCTCTCCATGCCTAAGAGATTTTGGGCATGAGTTAGGTGCGATTCAAGTAAGTAAAAGGCAACAGAAAAGGAAGAAGATAGCACTACTGCAAGAGACAATAGTTATTCTCCAAAAGTGTTTTTCAAGACCTTCAAGATCAGATCTAGATCTAATTTTTGGAAGATTGATTGAGAAGGAGAAGATCTCCAGATCCTACCTAAGTGGATACCAGTAGAGGTCAGACACTTGCGTGGCTACATCTAGAACCTCAGGCAAACATCAAGATCATCATAGGATAATTAGATTATCCAAAATAAAGGTATAATTAAATTAGATTTAATTTAATTTTTATTTTATTTTATTTTATCAGATCAATAAAATTAGATCTAAAGAGTCTTAAATCTGATTAGAATCTTAGAGAAAAATTTTTGAAATATTCCTCTTGATCCAATCAAATCTGCATGAATCTGATCCAAAAATTAAGGTTTTTCCCTTCAATGTTACAAACTTACTGGATAAGTATTCATCTCTTCGATCTGATCAAAGTGTTTCAGTACCATTTTCAGTTTGTTCTTCTATTTCATTATTGAATCATTTAAATATTTCAAATGATTCAAGCTAGATGCACCCATGCCCAGATAGATTGTCTGTAATAAAATATTAATATTTTCCTTTGACACTTAAGTTCATAGATCCACATACATCACTATGTATGAGACCTAGAACTTTATCGGCTCCTTCATCTTTTTTAGTAAAAGATGACTTTGTCATCTTCCTAAGAAGATAAGACTCATAGGTTATTAATGATTCACAATCATTGATGTTGAGATTTTCCTCTTAAGCTAACCCGTTCATCTTATTCTTGTCAAAATGACTAAGCCTATAATAACAAAGGTAGACATCCATGACATAATCTAACTTGGATGTTTATTAAATGTGTACATTATACTTAATAAACTTTATAAATATTAAATATCATTTCTTTATTATCCATGTATTATTGTAATATTATTCATAATAATATCACAACAATCTCCTTTTATTGATAAATGATAACCATCTTCGACCAAAAGGCCAACAAAGATCATATTTATCATAAACGATGGACAATAGTGGCAATCATTCAAAATAATATCTTTTGAAAATAAGCTCGACAATTCCCAAAGCTAAGATTAGAACAAGACTTCCATCCCAAACATTCAGGTATTTCTCATCATTTTCAAATATTTTACTTACCTAAAGTCCTTGCAATGAATTACATAAGACAACCAGTATCTAATACCTAAGTAGTAGAATTACATATAAAAAAATTTTAACATATTGTCACATAACATCCTTGATAAGCAACTCTTGCTCTTTTCTCTTATTCAGTCTGTTATGGTCAAGAGAAGTAAGATAATTCTTCTTCCTATGATCCTGCTTCTAATAGTAGAAGTATTATGCCTGATTTGGATCAATATTGGACTAATTATTTTCACTGGGCTAAGAAGCCTCAGTACAAACCTATTCGTACTATTGAGCCAAATTCAACTTTCGATACTAATTATTGAAGTTGGGTCCCATAAGTCATCATTATCTAACAATAATTAGAGCAATTAGGGTTTAGCCTTATTTTGAGAAAAGAGAACAATGACCTAAGTATATGAATTATTTTAAGCCTAGAGACTTGGACTTTAGTCTTAAAGTTCTTCCACTATTTTTTTTGAATTGGTAGCCTCTACCTCCAATTCGAAGAATTACTTTTATTTTCTAGTAGGTACTAGAATCTACATAAACTGCACATAAGTCCAACTTTGATTGGCCAACCCATGAACATCTAAGAGTAGGCTCATAACTAATTATTTCTCTAAATAATTTTTAGTAATTTAATTTTACCCCAGAAATCTAATTAGTAGACTTTTGCCTCTACTGTAAGGATCCAGTTAGGTCCAACCATTAACATGACCATGCTTGATGCATCCAACCAACGAATGATCAAGCCCAACATTGATTGGCCAACCTAACCACCATTAGAGAGACACTTTCAAGTTATCATATTATGAATGATAATTTCATTAGTCAATAAGCACCAGGCCTTTGGGCTTTCAATGATTATTAAGTTAATGGACCCATTATCAAATAACTTGATGGAAGGCTATGACTTAGTTATCTCCATAACTTTATAATTTTAAGGATCTAATAATTTTAGAGAATTTAAATTATTTATGATTTAAGGATAGAAAGAATATGGATTAATTTGCTTCTACTGACTTTGCCAAGTCAAGTCCTCCCACTGACTTTTTAAGTCGTTTATGAGGACTCGGATCAATATCGGTCCATGGTAACCTAGATCAGTCTTACTGAATAAAATCAATCTCACTAATTTTCTATGTGACATGGATAAGCAAGAATCAATGAGCAATCTAATCAAGACCTGATTTACCACATTGGCCAGATAAGTAAGATTAGTGGGAGGGTCTGCCAAGGCTTGCCTTAGACACCATCAGAAATGGTCAGGTAAGTGGGCTGTCAATTAAAAACCATCGGTCTAGGATGTCAGAGTTATCTTAGATATCAATCAATTTCTCAGTTTTGATTCGGTCTGCCTAAAGACTCGGGCTCGACCACTGAAGCTACGATCAGTATCTATTTATTAGATGTATGGACTTTGATCAACTACTACTATTGAAGTGATCTATAGAAATGATCTCATCCTAATTAACTATTAATTAGGTTTGATCAATTTCTTAACTAAGTCCATATTTAATCTAATGCTAGGTCTAACCCAGTTAAGGATCTGATCAAAGATAACCCATTTTCCTTTAATCTATATTTTATAAAATTATCTTAGGATCTTTAAATCACAAACCTAGATCCTAAACAATCACTTAATTCTTAATTAAGTGCAAAACTTATGGATTTAGATTTATGAAATCTCAAAACTAATTTCTTGATTTGATCATTTAAAATATTTTTAAATTATAAATAATTTATATTGAATCATATTCAATATATGGTTTTAGATCTGATTTGTTTTAATATTTTGATCATGTTCCTAGGATTTTGAATATAGAATTTTGTACAAAGTATGTTCTCAATTTAAATTCTATAAAATAAATATATCATATACATTTTAGATTCAAAATAAAAGATACATATCCACATATGCAATAATTGGATCTAGATCTAAATATAAAACACATCATAATGAATCAGGTCATAAATTATTTAAAATTAGATTTAAAATCTAAAAATAAATTATAAATTATTTTAGATCTCATCTAATATATTTATGATTTAGGTTATTTAGGTCAGCACATACTAGGACAACCTCTCCATTATAAGGGATAAACCTTACAGCAGGACAACCTTATAATTAGTATGTTTGACCCGATATTATTTAGATCTAATCTAAATAATCTAAAATAGATCTAATATCTATTTAATTTTAGATTTAAAATTAAAGAATAAATTATAAAATTATTTAGATTATATCTAACTGATTCATGATTCAAAAATAGATTAGCATATACTAGGACAATCTCTCCATTGTAAGGGATAAACATTATAGCAGGATAACCTTATAGCAGTATGTGCGATCTATAGTATTTTATTTTTTAGATTTAATTTAATATAAATATGAATTATATCATAAATAAATTTAGATATTCTGATACCATTATTAGAAAATATGCAGGATTTCATGCATGAATTTCGAAAACCTTTTTTAAATATAATGTAGCAAAAGTTGTAAATTAAACTATTTAATTTATAAATGTATATAATCTAATTATTAAACCCAACATCTAGGATCTATAACATATCATAATACATTCTTAAATCTAAAAATAAATATTTTGGTATTGATCAAATTAATATCTTAGATCTAGAACGATTCTAGATCTAAAACCTAGATCGCATCTAGGTGAGAGAAGAGATCAAATCTCTTACCTTCGTATGGGTCAAGAACTCCATGGTTGATTTCATATTATTGCTTTTGGATCTACACATGTGTCTGGCCTCTACAGGTGATCTACACGAGGTTGCAATAAAATTGGAGGTTCATCGAATGAAGATCTGCTCGAAGTACTATCTTCTCGTGGATCCCTTCAAATGGTTAATCTGAGAGAAATTCTTTGTATCTCTTGGACACTCCAGTAGATGAAGAATAAGAAGGAGGAAGAAGAGATTCTTCTTTCTTATTTTTTCAAAAATAAGTTTAGAAAGAAAAACATTAAAAATAGAGAAGAACCTTTCTTCTCTATAATTCTTCTTTCACCAGGACAAACCCTAGCTTTGTCCTAAAGAAGAACTTGCACCCCAACATGAGGAGACCTTCTCCTCACCACTTTATCACACCTCTTCTCTCTTGATTTTCTGAGGAACAATTCACTCAAAATTAGAGAAAAAAGGTTTACAAAGAAAAACTTATAAAAGATAATCTTCTCTCTTGCTTTCTTCTCAATAGGACATGAACACTTCATGTCCTAAAGAAACCTTTTTCTTCCAAGGATCATGGCACCACAACCACCTACGGCCACTCCTTATTTCTCTCTAGAACTTTCATGGGGCATGGAATAGCTAGGATAACTAATGCCCACACCTCCTAAAAAAAAAAGGTGCCCATATGAGACTCCTTCCTTAGGTTAAATTCCTAACAAGGAATAAGTCAAAAGGAGAAAGTTTAGGGGACGTCCGAAGTGTTGGACGCCTCCAAAAATTTTGGGCATGCCTCCTTGGTTTCCATGAATAAATAGGTAAACAAAAATGGGTGAACAAAAAAATAGGGGTGTGGGAAAAAATAACAAAAGAGGGAGAGAAAGATTTGTAGTTTTTAAGGACTCTATCATATAGAATCCAAGCTCAACTACTTAACAAATTTGACCAATTCAAATCTGTTCCAAAATCACCAGATATTGGGACATGAGACTTTCTCTTAAGCATGGAAAACATCATGTAAACATTAGAAATTAATATAAATATGGGCTTTTCTTAGGCATGAGAAAAGTTAGAGAGTCCCCATCCAATTAGGACTCCTCCTATTTGACCAGGTCAAAATAAGTTTGAACCCAATTTAAATCCCATTTAAATTAGATTAAATGCAATCCAATTAAGAATGATCCTAGTCCAACTAAGAGCTCCAATTAAATAAAGTTAAAATGAATATTTAAATCCAATTTAAATCCCAAGATAATTTAGAATTAGGTGCACTCAAGTCCTAGTCTAATAAGGAGTTGTTCTTTCCTTGTAATTGGCTTATCCAATAAACTAATTAGACTTAATCCAATTAAGTCCAAACTAATTTTAATTGAATCTAATTTAATTAGACTTGATCTTAGCTAGATTGCTCAACTAGATTGAGCAATTAGTAATTAATTGCTAATCGATCCTCTTATAATATTTGCATTAGGTCAAACATCAATCGCATTGAATGTTTGACCTTAGAATGATTCTTAATCATTAATTAACCATCCGATCTAGTTACAACCTCTAATGTGTGTGATCTTATAGGTTTGAACCTAAGCTGGTAGCATAAAAACTAATTTCTATACCAGTCAAAGTAACCATCTAGCAATGGTTCCCGACATCCAAATAGGTTGAATGTATGCAAAGCAACATTCTTAGAACCCTGACCCATGGTTACCATATAATTCATCCCTTTGACCAATAATGCTCAAGATGACTTCAAGTATGCTGTCGATCACATCATACCAGTCAATTGAAGGAAAATCAAGATTTTTCGGGGTCAGGTTCGTTCAGATCTGATTGGATCGAGAGGCATATTTCAAAAATTCTCCTCTCATATCTAGATCAGATCTGACACTTTTTAGATCTAATTTATGATCTAATAATTAAGAAAATAAAACTAAATTAATTTTGAATTAATTTTTACCTTGATCTTGGGTAATCTGATTACCCGTTGATGATCCTATGGAAGCTCTGAGGTTCTGGATCTAGCCACACAAGCGCCTGGCCTCTATCGGTATCCACTTGGACTGGATCTGGAGATCTTCTCCTTCTCTTTCTTTTCTCCAAAAATTAGATCTGGATCTGATTTGGAGGATCTTCAAAACACCTTCTAAAGATCACCCATCGTCTCTGCAGTAGTGCTGCCTTCTTCTTTTTTCGTCAGCCTTTCCTTGCCTGACTCGCACTAATCTGAAGGCCCAGCTTCCTTGGGCGTGGAGAGGAGAGAGAGGGCCAGATGGTGGCATGGAGAAGGAAGAGGGGCAGCCTTGGGGCATGGCTTGAAAGAGGAGTTTTTAAAAGTGGGTGCAGACAGGGTCTATTTATAGACTCTACCACGCCATGCAGTGTTGCATCACCCTGGCCAATCACGTTGCTTCGTGCAATCAGATCTAAATCTGATTAGTGGGATGACATCACCTGATCCAATCAGATGAGAGATCTATAGGTTCATTCTTAGATGGCACCTAAGACTGGTCAAAGTAGATACCCAAGGGCCACCTAAGTAGAAACCAAGAAGCAACTTGGAGTCCCATCCATATGGGACTCCAGCATCCCTATCCATGGGCGCATGCCATCCTAGGCGTGCACCCCCTTCTTTCCAATTTATAGAGAGGGGACAAGCCCCTATCTGCTCTCCAATAAGTGCATGATACATGGGCAGATGTCTAAGGGTCAAAGGTCAACGTTTGACCAAAGTCAAAGTACAAGAAATTAGCAGGTGATGAAAAATGGCATAGGTGTTATCTCAAATTTATCTCATAAATTAAGACAACCTTTTCTAACTTGGACAAGCTCCAGTCAGACCAAGTAAAGGTACCTGAGTGAGCACAAACTCCTTTGGCTCAGTCGAGATAACTTTTATGATAGTAAAAGAAGAACGTTAGGTTCAATCGAGTGCTAGCACGATTTTCCTTGAACCTAATTGAATCTCATTCAGATCAATTGAACTAGGATTAGTTCAATTGATGATCATCCAGATTCAAACCCTTATTTGTGTGACCCAGTTAGGTTCAGTTCTATATGGTAATGGGATATGTCATGATCTCTATCATCGACATCATCGAAACTCCTTTCGATGGATCAGAACTCTTCTGATTCAGACAGCTAGAATGATCGATCATCTAAATCATTCTAATTGCTCCCAAAATCCACCAGTGACACCTAGCAGTATATGGTGGCAACCCATCAGAGCTGAAAATGCGAACCTCTTGGTGCAGCTACCTGTGTGATTAAGTTCTTCTATCTTGAGCCCCGATCAGATTAGGGTTAAGGTGAACTCGTCAAACCCTAGTTTCTGTCATATGATGTAATCATTCGATTCAAGTCCGAATGTGAAAATCTAAATAGAAACTCTTTCTATTATTTCACTCTCTGCCATGGCCATGGGCTTCTGGACTTGATTCTCATGATCATCATAGGGCTGCTCCTCTACCACCGAGGTAGATAGATTCCATCTTGATGCAATCCAGTTCCTACAATGAACATGCTATAGCCAACATACACCTCAGGATTCCGAATGGCTAGGAGATCCGAGTAATGGTGTAGTCAAACTATAACACCCTCAAGGTGAACTGCCGATGCACCTCAGGTCAAAGAACCAGACACACCACTGCAGCATCGAGTCAGTCATTGACGAGAAGGTAGACTTCCTAATGACTACTCGAGGTGGTCACGCTCAGTGCCCTCGTTCTCTAACGAGTACCTGTACTCTCGCTCCGGTGTCTCCACACCGTAGACTCAAGACTCATCTACTAAAGAGAAGCGATTGTACACCAACCTTCCGGATCAATCACCATCCTCGTGATGATCCTATGGTCGGAGCATTTTATGAGTTAATAATGATTATTCATGTCTTAAATTTTCAACTCTTGAAAATATGAATTATCATTACCATTAACTCAAAGGATGTATCACAGACACTAAATACACATATGTGATAGAAAATAACCCATTTTATTATTTATAGTCAAAATTATAATTTTGCCCCTAGAAGTGTATTACAAGTGTCAGCCAATTCTGGCTTCTAGGGCACATATATCTAACAATC
The DNA here is from genome assembly GCA_006176705.1 of Cocos nucifera. Classification (NCBI taxonomy): domain Eukaryota; kingdom Viridiplantae; phylum Streptophyta; class Magnoliopsida; order Arecales; family Arecaceae; genus Cocos; species Cocos nucifera. The sequence goes on along the minus strand of QRFJ01006241.1, from coordinate 12,645 downwards.
TCCCACTTGTCCTAAAGCCAATTGGCTACAAGTCTAAGTCCCATCTTCTCAAGGTGGGCTTCGATCTTCTGCTGGCCCAACGGCTTTGTAAGTGGGTCTGCCACATTATCTGCGGAGTTGACTCTCTTGACCTCGACGTAACCCTTCTCGAGGTAATCGCGGATGAGGTGGTATCGCCGCTCAATGTGCTTGGATTTCTGGTGAGACCTCGGCTCCTTAGCAAGGGCTATGGCGCCATTATTGTCGCAGTATAGAGGAATGGCATCTGATGGCATTACTCCAATTTCTGCAGCAAACTTCTTGTACCAGAATGCCTTCCTTCGCAGCTTCTGATGCAGCGATATATTCTGCTTCCATGGTGGAATCTGCTATCACTGTTTGCTTGAAACTCTTCCAGCTGACAGCTCCACCATTGCACACAAACAGACTCCCAGATGTCGACTTTCGATCATCTATATCGGACATGAAATCCGAGTCTGTGTATCCCTGGACTTGGAGTTCTCCATTACCAAAGACCAACATCATATCCTTAGTTCTTCTCAAGTACTTAAGGATACATTTCACAGAAGTCCAGTGTTCTTCACCTGGATTTGACTGATATCTGCTTGTGACACTTCACAGCATGGGCTATATCAGGTCGTGTACATAGCATGGCATACATGAGGCTCCCTATTGCAGAAGCATAAGGGATCTTGCTCATGCGTTCTATTTCCTCAGGTGTGCTAGGGGCACATCTTCTTGGAAAGATGAATACCATGTCTGAAGGGTATTAATCCCCTCTTAGAGTTTTCCATACTAAACCTCTTTAGTACTTCCTCTATGTACATCTTCTGTGAAAGTCCTAGCATCCTATTCGGTCTATCCCTATAGACCTTAATTCCTAGAATAAAGGATGCTTCACCTAGGTCTTTCATGGAGAATTCCTTAGGACAACCACATTTTGACTGATGGTCAACATGGGAATATCATTCCCAATAAGGAGGATGTCATCCACGTACAATACGAGGAAGACAACAGCGCTCCCACTGACCTTTTTGAAGACACATGGTTCCTCTTCATTTTTGATGAAACCAAACTTTTTGATCACATCATTGAAATGAGTGTTCCAGCTCCGAGATGCTTGCTTAAGTCCATATATGGACCTTTGCAGCTTGCAAACCTTGTGATCAGTATCACTGGATGTGAAACCTAGCGGCTGTTCCATATAGATATCTTCCTCAAGATATCCATTTAAGAATGCCGTTTTCACGTCCATTTGCCATATTTCATAATCGAAATAGGCTGCAACGGCAAGCAATGTGCGGATGGATTTTAGCATAGCTACTGGGAAAAGGTATCCTGATAGTCAATGCCTTCGCATTGACTATAACCTTTTGCCACTAGTCTAGCCTTGAATGTCTCCACATTTTCCATCTGCACCAATCTTTCTCTTGAAGATCCATTTACACCCAATAGGTACTATACCTTCTGGTGGATCTACCAAGGTCCAGACTTGGTTTGAGTGCATCGAGTCAATTTCTGACTTCATTGCCTCTAGCCATTTCTCGGAGTCGATATCTGATATCGCCTCGTTGTAGGTTTTGGGATCATCACCATGAGCACCATTACCTATGAGGAACATTTCCTCTACATTCCTCTGAAATAATACCTAAGTATCTTTCAGGGGGATGGAAAACTCTTTCCGATCTACGAGGTGGAGGAGGTAGTGTTCTTATTGGCTCAACCTGATTTGGTTCCATTTGGTCCTTAGCTCGTTGCTACTTGTGAGACTTTCTCATCAAGCTTGATCTGCTTTCCAATGCCGCTATCTTGAATAAACTATTTTTCAAGAAAGATGGCATGTCGACTCACAATCACATTGTGATCTTCTGGAATGTAGAAATAATATCCTAATGACTCTTTAGGATATCCTATGAATCGAGCTCTAAAGGACCTAAAGTCTAACTTGTCCGCTTGTTGTCTTTTGACATGAGCCGGACAACCCCAAATTCTGAGATGACTCAGACTTGGTTTCTTACCATGCCATATCTCATACGGTGTGGTAGGAACGGTTTTAGAAGAAACCCTATTCAGTAAGTATATTGCAGTTAACAAATAGTATCCCCAAAGAAAATCAGGGAGGTCTGTGAAGCTCATCATGGATCGGACCATATCTAATAGGGTCCGATTCCTCCATTCTGAAACTCCGTTGAGTTGAGGTGTTCCTGGTGGAGTCCATTGAGAGACTATGCCATTTTCTTTGAGATAGTCCAGAAATTTTCGACTAAGGTATTCACCTCCTCGATCTGATCGAAGAATCTTAATGGGTTTTTTAATTTGCTTTTCTACTTCATGTCTGAATTCTTTGAACTTTTCAAATGCTTCAGACTTGTGTCTCATTAAGAATACACATAGCCCTACCAAAGATACTCATCCAGTAAAGGTAATGAGTAGATAAAATTGCCTCTAGCTGGCACATCAAATGGGGCCGCACACATTTGTATTACTAGGGCAAGGAGATCTGTGGCCCTTTCCCACATTCCAACAAAAAGGGAGTTTTAGTTCATTTTTGCCCTTGAAAGACAAGATTCACAGTTTGGATAGACTCGGAAGTCAATGACTTAAATAAGCCTAATTTTCTTCCAAATTTGTTGAATACCTAATCTCAGCTATATATGACCAATCTCAGTGCCCATAGATATCTATCGTTGGCTACTCCCTAGGGTTCGTTGCCATTCACATTTTGCCTCGATAGTTAAAACAGGTACATCAATATGTAGCTGATAAAGACCTTAAATAAGAAATCAGTTTGTAATCTTTATTTTCTTTCATAAAGAATGTTACAATGATCCTTAAAAGAAGGTAATCACAAAGCCTTCTATAGTGCTAAGCAATGAAACAAAATCAAATTCCCTGCTTAGACTACAGGCACAAATAACAGTCCTTTTAAAACTAAGGTCTAAACCAGATGTAATCGAAGAGGATTGTATCCACAAGCTAACTGCAGCAATTTTGCTGCATTAACCGACGTGAGGATCATGTCTCATCCACTTATGCTCCTACATCCTCAAAGACCCTGCATGGAGTGCATAGATGGCACTAGAACCAAGTCAGCACCCAACTGGATGTTAGAAGAACCTAAGGTTAGATACCTATAACGAGCATACCCTCAGAAGGAATCGTCCTTCTTGTTCTTCAGGGTGGTCAGGTAGTTGGGAAGTTCTGCTTCAATGGCCGTCATTGTTGCAATGAAAAACTTTCCTTTGACATCGATTTCTTTTTCTTTGATTTCTACCTTCTTCTTCTTTGCTCCTTTCACCTTCTATTTTTCGGCAGACTTCTTTTTCTTTCCATAAGACTTTTTTTTGAAAGAAGTCCATTCCATAGCAAGAAACTGAGCTTGATAGAACCTTTTCATAGAAAGCCAGCGGTAGACCAGCATATTCATTAATTCAGCTAAAGAATTCTGAAAGTTTATGCATGTGGTAATCATGATAATTGCCCAATATGCATCAGTCAAGGATTGCAGAATAAAATCAATCTGTAGGTCTAAGTCTAACTTCACACACGAGCCTTCTCGAGCTCTTCCATGTCTTGATCATCATCAATATGTGATCTTAGACGACTGACATCACGCATCTTTAGCCATAAAAAATCCATTTCTCGTGACTTGATACTTGGCTGCGCGACCTGTTCACCAAACACTTCTCTATAGGTTGAGCAACATTGGCGAGCCACGTCCCGATAATTAATCATGGTTTGGTGCTGGAGCTCATCGGACATCGAGCCCAACATGTAAATATCATGTCCTTACTATCTTCGTCTATCCATTTTTTTAGTGACGCTCTCTGTTCAATGGAGGACGGGCTGGTAAGGTGGGAGGGTCTGATCTAGTACATAGTTAACTTTTCAAAATCCAAAAAATTTTTGTAGTTCTTGAGTCAATCTTTATAATTGGGTTCCCAGTCATCCTATGTGTGTCCAGGATATGTGCTAATGGTTATGGACGCAGATATTTTTCTGTAGAGAGTCAAAATTTAGTTAGATACTGTATATTTTTGACTTTGACCAATTTACTTAGGTGGTTTTATCTTTTAAACAAATTCAGCTCCCATATTTGATTCTCCGAATTCCTACACTCCCTCTGTAGAGAATGGAAAATCTCCACGATTAATGATTTTCTAGTGGTGGTGCGGTCCAATCAACTGACTCATGCACCTCACCTAACAGTTGTTGGTGATGGGTTAGCCAATGAGTAACAACTTTGTTCAAATGATTCTCTAATCATGGTGCACCAAACTTGGCTCTATAATTCATGAATCTCACTGTATCCAAATATATTACCACTCGTTAGTTAAGTCGACCCACATTTGCATAGACTGGTTTCTAATGAGTCTCTCACTGTAACAAAAATATTGGAGCCCAACTCAATCCTCACCAGCCCATAAGCATCCAATGCCTAATAGATATGGTTGCTCTTTTTCCGGTGCAACTGAGCCACTGTATCCAGCTGAGAACAATCAACCCGGGAAGGCCGCACATTGTACAATGGTGGAAGACCTCAGACTTAATCTTTATTAGAGGGAGAATGATTTTAGGTCTCATTAAATGACTTGTCATAGTCAAACAATTATACTAACATAGTGGCATGGATTAGCTCGGATTATTGACCAAACCTCAAGATTAGAACTATGTCATACAGACAATGGCCAGTAAAGTGAGTATCGGTGGAAGGAATATTGCCATTAACTCGTACAAGAATATCAAGGTCGAGTAAGCTTCAATTAAAAATCAGTGGTCCGTATTGCCAAACTTACCTTAGACAACCAAATTTATGAGCCAGAACTCAATTGGGTTAGCCTATAATCCAGACTCAAACTCTGAGACTATTAGGTCCTTGCTTGATCGTGAACTCGATCTTGAACCCAGAAACTTAACCCTATTAGGCTGTGTCAATTTAAGCATTGTTGAATTCCCATCTAACCAACTCTTGATTCGATTTGATTCAACCGCTTAGACCTAATTGAGCTTAACCAAGCCCAAACCCAGTATTATGAATTATGTCTTAGATCTGAATTCTCCAGATTTTAGATCTAATTTGATATTTCATATCTAAATTATTAATTAAGTACGGGTTCAAAATAAATATGCACAATAAATCCTAGGTTCAGGATCTAGGATTTTGCAGAAAGTAAGTTTTGGGTTTCTGATTAAAGACGAAGACAGCACCCCTACACATCATAAGACACCCCATCGAATGGAAGGAGGGCCTTTAAATCCTTCTTCATTCTTATGAATCGGACGGGCCAAGAGGAACGCCTTAATCAGGAACATGCAATACTTACAAAATAGTTTAGCATCTATATAATATATCTGCATCATAAATTAGATCTAATCATGGCATATTTGGCAAAATCTCATGGTATATCAAATCAAATGCATATTTTTCAGGATCTAAATTATTCATAATAATCTAAAAATTAGATTTAAATTGAATCTAATCAAAAAATTTTTAATCTAGATAATTATTGTAGAACTATTCTCAACTAGTCTGACATGCATCTATCATATCTCATATATATTAATAAAATTAAATAAATTTTTATTTGAATATCTTTTTAGAATATTTTTATACCATTAAATATATATAAAAATAGTAAATAATAGATCTAAAATATAGTTTAATCAATAAATTTGAAACATGCAAGACTATTCTATAAGACCTATTCTGTTTTTAAGAACTAGTCCATGCATATTTCTAATCTTAGATCCAAATCATTTAATTTTAATTTTTCTAAATTTTAGAGTCTAAATCACAATCTATGTGACATAACTAAAGATCACTTATTTTCTAATTAAAATAAATTTAAAAATCAAGATTACAATATAATTTAGACCTTGGCTCTGATACCAATGAAGGAAAATCCTCGATTTTTTCGATCACGGTTCGTTCAGATCTGATCACATCAAGAGATATATTTTAAATTTTTTTTTTAATTCGATCAAATTTAAATATGTTTAGATCTAAATTAAAGATTAATTTTATAAAAATTAAAAATAAAATTAGATAAATTAAATCAGATTTAATTATCTTGAAAGTGGGTAATCTAAATTAACCCATTGTGATCCTGAAGCAGCGATGGTTCTGGATCTAGCCATTGCAGTGTTTGGCCTCTACTGGTATCTCTTGGGCTAATTTAGAGATCCTCTTCTTCTCTATCATGCTCCAAAAATTAGATCTGAATCTGATCTGGAGGATCTTCAAAACTTTTTTCAAAGATCAGCAGTCATCTTTGCAGAGTGCAGGCTTCTAGCTTTCAGTCTCCTTTCTTTGATCTGGATCGCACCAACCAAAATCCAAAACTCCTTTTGGACATGGAAGGGAAGGGAAGAAGGTGGTTTGTGGCATGGAGGAGAGAGGGGAGAGGCAGCCTTGGGGCATGGGGAATTATCATTCAATCTTAGTTGGGCGCAGGGTCTTATTTATAGATTGTCTGTGATCCAACTTCTCTTCTTCCCAACCAATCACAACTCTTTGTGAAATCAGATTTAAATCTAATTGGTGGAAATAAAGTCCCCTAGATTCCTCCTTAGAGGGTGCCTATGACCAGCCAAAGTTGGTTCTTAGGAGAACTCTAATCGGAATCCAAAAGGGAGATGGAGTCCCTGTCCAACAGGGACTCCCGAGCGCCTCCAGCTTGGGTGCACGCCTAGGGTGGCGTAGGCGTACGCCCTCCTCCTTGCAAGGTTCTGGTAGGGAGATAGACCCCACCTAGCTCTCCAAATAGGTGCCGTGACATGTGGACAAAGTTCAAAAGGGTCAATGGTCAACCATTTGAAACCAGTCAAAGGTAGACTTTTGACCAAAGTCAAAGAATAAGAAATGGCAGGTGACCAAAAAATGGAAGGTAATGTTCCTTACAAAATAAAACAAACCTTTTCTGACTTGGACAACCTCCAGTCAGACTATATGAAGGCCTCTGATTGAGCACAAACTCCTTTGGCTCAGTCAGGACAACTTATTTATGATAGTAAGAAGAACGTTAGGTTCAATCGAGGTGCTAGCACGATTTTCTTGAACCTAATTGAATCTCATTCAGATCAATTGACTAGATAGTTCAATTGATGATCACTAATTCAAACCCTATTTGTGTGGACCCAATTAGTTTAGTTCTTATATGATAATGGGAATTGTCATGATCTCTATCATCGACATCATCGAAACTCTTCGATGGATCAGGAACTCTTTGATTCGAACAGTAGAATGATCGATCATCTAAATCATTCTAATTGCTCCCAAAATCACCAAGTGACACCTAGCAGTATGGTGGCAACCCATCAGAGTGATGCGAACTCTTGGTGCAGCTACCTGTGTGATTAAGTCCTTCTATCTGAGCCCGATCAGATTAGGGTTAAGGTGAACTCGTCAAACCCTAAGTCTCTGTCATATGATGTAATCATTCGATTCGAGTCCAATGTAAAAACTTAAATAGAAACCTTTCTATTATTTCACTCTGCATGGCCATGGGCTTCAGGACTTGATTCTCATGATCATCATAGGGCTGCTCCTCTACCACTCAAGGTAGATAATTCCATCTTGATGCCATCCGTGTTCTACAATGAACATGGCTATAAGCCACATACACTCAGGTTCGCATAGGCTAGAAGAATCAAGTAATGGTGTAGTCAAACTATAAACACTTCAAGGTGAACTGCCGATGCACTCAGGTCAAATGAACCAGACACACACTAAGCATCGAGTCAGTGATTGACGAGAAGGTAGACTCCCTAATGATTACTCGAGATGGTCATGCTTCAGTGCCTATTCTCCAACGAGTACTGTACTCTTGCTCGGTGTCTCCACACCGTAGACTCAAGACTCATCTACTAAGAGAAGCGATTGTACACCAACCTTTCAGATCAATCACTGATCCTATGGTCGGGAGCATTTTAGATTAACAATGAATTATTCATGTTTTAAATTTTCAACTCTTAAAAATATGAAGATATCATTATCATTAAACTCAAAGGATGTATCACAGACACTAAATACATATATGTGAATAGAAAATAACCATTTTATTGATATTAGTCAAAATTATAATTTTGCCCCTAGAAGTGTATTACAAGTGTCACCAAATTCTGGCTTCTAGGGCAATATATCTCAACAGAAGTGGCCTGACCTCTTAAGGTATCCACTTAAGGCTGGATCCGTGGAGATCCTCTTCTTCTCTATCACATCTCCAAAAATCAGATCTGGATCTAATCTAGAGGATCTTCAAATACCTTTCGGATCAGCAGTTTGTCCTTTCCAGCAGCGCAGCCTTCCTAGCCTTCCCTGTTGCCTTTTCTCATCATCTGGATTGCACCAACTTGGTCCCAAACACCTTTGGGTTGTGAGAGAAGAGGGAGGAAATGGACTTGCATGGAAGGAGGGAGGAGGGAGGCAGCCTGGGTGTTGGGATTTTTCTAATCCAGTTTTTAGATGCTCTTTGAAGTTGGGCGTAGGTGCTTATTTATAGACTAAGCGTGATCAACTCCTCTATCATTCCCAACCAATCATAAACTTTGGTGAATATCAGATCTAAATCTGATTGATGGGAATAGAGTCCCCCTTGGATTCCTCCTAGATGGTGCCTAAGATCAGTCAAACATGGTTCTTAGGAAGAAGTCTAATGTATCTAAAAAAAGAAATGGAGTCTCTGTCCAACAGGGAACTTCTGGGGTGCCTCAAACTTGGGTCACAACGCCAAAGGGTGGTTGCTGCCCCTCCTCCTTGCTAGGTTTTGGCAGGAGGACCAAGCCCCCACCAGCCCTTTTAATAGGTGCATGAGCACGTGGACAGAAGTCCAAAGTGTTAATGCTCAAGCATTTGACCAGTCAAAGGTCAACTTTTTTGAACAAAAGTTCAAAAAGACGAGAATTGGCAGGTGACCAAAAATGGAAGGTATTGCCTTACAAAATAAGAACAACCCCTTTTCTAACTCTGGAATAGCTCCCAGTCAGACCAAAAAGTGAACGGCCTCTGATTGAGCACAAAAACTCCTTTGCTTAGTCGGAACTATTTATGATAGTAAAAGAAGAACGTTAGTTCAATCGAGTGCTAGCCATGATTTCCTTGAACCTAATTGAATCTCATTTAGAATCAATTGAAATTAAGATAGTTCAATTTGATGATCACCAGATTCAAATCCCTTGTTTGGTGTGACCCAGTTAGGTTCAGTTCTATAATGGTAATGAATATGTCATGATCTCTATCATTGACATCATCGAAACTCCTTTCGATGGATCAGACTCTTTCTGATTCCGAACAGCTAGAATGAATCGAATCATCTAAATCTTCTAATTGCTCTCAAAATCCACCAGTACACCTAGCAGTATATGGTGGCATAATCCATCAGAGCTAAATGCGAACCTCTTGGTGCAGCTACCTATGTGATTAAGTATCTTCTATCTTGAGCCCCGATTAAGATTAGGGTTAAGGTGAATCTCGTAAAACCCTAGTTTCTATCATATGAATTAATTTTCGATTAAGGTCCGATGTGAAACCTAATTAAAAACTCTTTCTATTATTTCACTCTGCATGGCCATGGGCTTCTAGACTTGATTCATGATCATCATAGGGCTGCTCCTCTACCACCGAGGTAGATAGATTCCATCTTGATGCAATCCAGCTCCAACAATGAACATGCTATAGCCAACATACAACTCAGGATTCCATATGGCTAGGAGAATCGAGTTATAGTGTAGTCAACGCTATAACACCCTCAAGGTGAAACTACTCGATGCATCTCAGTTTAAGAACTAGACACACCACTGCAGCATTGAGTCAGTCATTGACGAGAAGGTATACTTCCTATGACTACTCGAGGTGGTCACGCTCAGCGCCCTCGTTCTCTAACGAGTACCTATACTCTCGCTTCGTTGTCTCCACACCATAGCCTAAGACTCATCCATAAAGGAAAGTATTGACACCAACCTTTCGGATCAATCACCATCCTCATGAAGATCCTATGCTAGAAGCATTTTATGAGTTTAATAATGAATTATTCATGTCTTAAATTTTCAACTCTTGAAAATATGAATTATCATTAACAATTAACTCAAAGGATGTATCGCAGACACTAAATATACATATGTGATAGAAATAAAATACATTTATAGTCAAAATTAATAATTTGCCCCTAAGAAGTGTATTACAAGTGTCAGCCAATTTTGGCTTTCTCAGGGCACATATATCAACAATCTCCCACTTGTCCGAAAGCCAATTGCCATAATCTAAGTTCCATCTTTCTCAAGGTGGCATCGATGTTTGTTGTCCCAATGGCTTTGTAAGTGGGTCTTGCCACATTGTCTGCAGAGTCTTGACTCTCTTGACCCTCGAGTAACCTTTCAAGGTAATCATTGGATGAGTGGTACGTGCTCATGGCTTGGAACTTCTGATGATACCTCGGCTCCGTTAGCAAGGGCTATGGGCACCATTATTATCGCAGTACAGGGAATGGCATCTGATGGCATAACTTCCATTCTTCTATAGCAAACTTTTTATACCAGAATGCTTCCTTCGCAGCCTCTATGCAGCGATATATTCTACTTCCATGGTGGAATCTGCTATCACAGTTTGCTTAGAACTTTCCGCTGACAGCCCAACCATTGCCGCAGAAATCGACTCCTAGATGTCGACTTTCGATCATCTATTCGGACATGAAATTCGAGTCTGTTGTATCCTGGACATGGAGTTCTCTGTTACAAAGACCAACATCATATCCTTAGTTCTTCTCAAGTACTTAAGGATACATTTCACAGAGTCCAGGTTCTTCAACCTGGAATTTCGATTGATATCTTGCTTGTGACACTCACAGCATGGGCTATATCAGGTCGTGTATAAATAGCATGGCATACATGAGACTCCCGATTGCAGATGCATAAGAGGCTTGCTCATGGTTCTAATTTTCCTCAGGTGTGCTAGGGCACATCTTCTGGAAAAGATAATACCATGTCTGAATAGGAATTAATCCCCTCTTAGAGTTTCTTATACTAAACCTCTTTATATTCCTCTATGTACATCTTCTGTGAAAGTCCTGGCATCCATTCGGTCTATCTCTATAGACCTATTATTCCTAGAATAAAGATGCTTTCACTAGGCTTTCATGGAGAATTCCTTTGACAACCATAATTTGACCAGTCGTCATCAATGAGAATATCATTCATAAGAGGATGTCATCTACGTATAGTACGAGGAAGATAACAGCAGCTCCCACTGACCTTTTGAAACACACGGCTCCTCCTCATTTTTGTATGAAAGACCAAAATATTTGATCACATCATTAAAATGAGTATTCAGCTCTCCGAGATGTTGCTTTAAGTCATATAATGGACTTTGCAGCTTGCAAAAACGCCTTATACAGTATCAACTGGATTGAAAACCTAAGTCTGTTCCAATTAGATATCTTCCTCAAGATATCCATTTCAAGAACTGCCGTTTTCCAATGTCTCATTACTCATCATTTTAATAAATAAATAGCTGCTAATGGCAAGCAATGTGCGGATGGATTTTAAGCATAGTCTCACTGTGAAAAAAAGGTATCCTAGAGTCAATGCCTTCGCATTGACCTATAACCTTTTGCCACTAGTACTAGCCTTGAATTTCCACATTTTCAATCTGCAACCAATCTTTCTTTGAAAGATCTATTTTAAACAGCCCATAATAGTACATACCTTCTATGTAGGACTAACCAAGTCCAGACTGGTTTAATGCATCGAGTCAATTTCGACTGCATTTCCTCTACCATTTTCTCGAGCGATAGATGCATCTCAATATCGCTCTTATAGTTTTGCGATCATCACCATAACGCATCATTACCTATGAAGGAATATTCCCTACGTCCTCTGAAATATAACCTAAGTATCTTTCAGGGCGGATTTAAGAAAAGCTCTTTCACGATCTACTGATGGATGAGGTAGTGTTTTGATTGCTGAAACCTGATTTGTTCACATATGGTCCTTAGCTCATTGCTCTTGTCTGAGACTCTTCATCTAAGGCTTACTACATTTGCTATTTGATGCGCTATCCTTGAATTAATCTATATTTATTCAAGAAAATGGCATGCTCAACTCAAATCAATGAACATTTTGGTCTTTAGAATGTAAAATATATCCTAATTATGACTCTTTAGATATCCTATGAACGAACTCTAAATGGACCTAAACTACTAAACTTGTCCGCTTGTTATTTTTTGAACATGAGCCAGACAACCCCCAAATTCTGATGATGATCGACTTGGTTTCTTACCTGTGCCATATCCTCATACGTGTAAGTAGAAAACGGTCTTAGAGGGACTCTATTTCGTTAGATAAATTGAAGTTAACAATGAATATGCCCAAAGAAAATCAGAAGATCTGTGAAGCTCATCATGGATTCGGCCATATCCAATAGAGTCTGATTTCTCCGTTCTGAAATCCCCATTGAGTTTGAGGTGTTCCTGGTGGAGTCCATTGAGAGACTAATATGCCATTTCTTGAGATAGTCTAGGAATTTCCGACTAAGGTATTCACCTCTCGATTTTTTCAGTTTGTATTTCTACTTCATGTCCTGAATTCTTTGAACTTTTCAAAAGCTCAAAGTTGTGTCTCTAAAATACACATACCCATACCTGCAAATCATCA
>QRFJ01006240.1:0-15540 GCA_006176705.1 Cocos nucifera | reverse complement strand
GTCCAAGATCACTGTCTGACAATGATCAAGGACATGGAAGAGCTTGAGAAGCTCGGTGTGAAGTTGGACTTGGATCTTGCAGAACGATATTATTCTGCAATCCTTGACTGATGCATATGGGCAATTCATCATGAATTACCACATGCATAAACTTCAAAAATTCCTTGGCCGAATTAATGAATATGCTGGTTACCGCTGAGCTTTCTATGAAAGGTTCTAAAGGCTCAGTTCTTGCTATGGAACGGACTTCTTCCAAAAGAAAGTCTTATGGAAAGAAAAAGAAGTCTGTGAAAAAGCAAAAGGTGGAAGGATCAAAGAAGAAGAAGGCAGAACCGAAGAAGAAGGCCGATGGCAAAGGAAAGTGTTTCCATTGCAACAGCGACGGCCATTGGAAGCGGAACTGCCCTACTTACCTGGCCACCCTGAAGAACAAGAAGGAAGGTCCTTCTGGAGGTATGCTCGTTATTGAGTCTAACCTTACGGTTTCTTCTGCATCCAGTTGGGTGCTTGACTCTGGTTCTAGTGCTCATCTGTGCACTTCTATGCAGGGTCTTGAGGATAGCAGGAGGCTGAGGGATGGAGACATGATCCTACGCATCGGATAATGGAGCAAGAGTTGCTGCAGTGGCCGTGGGAACATACCCTCTTCGATTACCATCTGGTTTAGACTTAGTTTTGAAAGACTGTTATTATGTGCCTGCAGCTAGCAGGAATTTGATTTCTATTTCATGCTTAGCACTAGAAGGCTATGTGATTACCTTCTTTAAGGACCATTGTAACATTCTTTATGAAAGAAATAAAATTGCAAATGGTTTTCTTATTAATGGATTCTTTATCAGCTGCATATTGATGTACCTGTTTCTAACTATCGAGCAAAACGTGAATGCCAAACGACCTAGGGATAGTCCAAATGATAGATATCTATGGCACCTGAGATTAGGTCATATAGCAGAAGATAGGATCAACAAATTGGAGAAAAATGGGCTATTGAGTCCATTGACTTTCTGAGTCATATCCAACTTGTGAATCTTGTCTTCAAGGCAAAATGACTAAACTCCCTTTTGTTAGGACATGGGGAAGAGGGCCACAGATCTCCTTGCCCTAGTACATACTGATGTGTGCGGCCCATTTGATGTGCCGGCTAGAGGCAATTTTGTCTACTTCATTACCTTTACCGATGATCTGTCTAGGTATGGGTATGTGTATCTTATGAGACACAAGTCTGAAGCTTTTGAAAAGTTCAAAGAATTCAGACATGAAGTAGAAAAACAAATTGGAAAACCCATTAAGGTTCTTCGATCAGATCGAGGAGGTGAATACCTTAGCCGGAATTCCTAGACTATCTTAAGGAAAATGGCATAGTCTCTCAATGGACTCCACCAGGAACACCTCAACTCAACGGGGTTTCAGAATGGAGAAATCGGACTCTATTGGATATGGTTCCGATCCATGATGAGCTTCACAGACCTCCCTGATTTTCTTTGGGGACATTCATTATTAACTTCAATTTATCTACTGAATAGGGTTCCCTCTAAAACCGTTCCTACCACACCGTATGAGATATGGCACGGTAAGAAACCAAGTCTGAGTCATCTCAGAATTTGGGGTTGTCCGGCTCATGTCAAAAGACAACAAGCGGACAAGTTAGAGTTTAGGTCCTTTCAGAGCTCGATTCATAGGATATCCTAAAGAGTCATTAGGATACTATTTCTACATTCCAGAAGACCACAATGTGATTGTGAGTCGACATGCCATCTTTCTTGAAAAATAGTTTATTCAAGATAGCGGCATTGGAAAGCAGATTAAGCTTGATGAGAAAGTCTCACAAGTACAACGAGCTAAGGACCAATTGGAACCAAATCAGGTTGAGCCAATAAGAACACTACCTCCTCCACCTCGTAGATCGGAAAAGAGTTTTCCATCCCCCTGAAAGATACTTAGGTATTATTTCAGAGGAAGTAGAGGAAAATGTTCCTCATAGGTAATGGTGCTCATGGTGATGATCCCAAAACCTACAACGAGGCGATATCAGATATCGACTCCGAGAAATGGCTTAGAGGCAATGCAGTCAGAAATTGACTCGATGCACTCAAACCAAGTCTGGACCTTGGTAGATCCACCAGAAGGTATAGTACCTATTGGGTGTAAATGGATCTTCAAGAGAAAGATTGGTGCAGATGGGAATGTGGAGACATTCAAGGCTAGACTAGTGGCAAAAGGTTATAGTCAACGCGAAGGCATTGACTATCAGGATACCTTTTCTCCAGTGGCTATGCTAAAATCCATCCGCACATTGCTTGCCATTGCAGCCTATTTCGATTATGAAATATGGCAAATGGACGTGAAAATGGCATTCTTAAATGGATATCTTGAGGAAGATATCTATATGGAACAGCCGCTAGGTTTCACATCCAGTGATACTGATCACAAGGTTTGCAAGCTGCAAAGGTCCATATATGGACTTAAGCAAGCATCTCGGAGCTGGAACACTCATTTCAATGATGTGATCAAAAAGTTTGGTTTCATCAAAAATGAAGAGGAACCATGTGTTCTTCAAAAAGGTCAGTGGGAGCGCTGTTGTCTTCCTCGTATTGTACGTGGATGACATCCTCCTTATTGGGAATGATATTCCCATGTTGACAACAGTCAAATTATGGTTGTCCAAGGAATTCTCCATGAAAGACCTAGGTGAAGCATCCTTTATTCTAGGAATTAAGGTCTATAGGGATAGACCGAATAGGATGCTAGGACTTTCACAGAAGATGTACATAGAGGAAAGTACTAAAGAGGTTTAGTATGGAAAACTCTAAGAGGGGATTAATACCCTTCAGACATGGTATTCATCTTTCCAAGAAGATGTGCCCTAGCACACCTGAGGAAATAGAATGCATGAGCAAGATCCCTTATGCTTCTGCAATAGGGAGCCTCATGTATGCCATGCTATGTACACGACCTGATATAGCCCATGCTGTGAGTGTCACAAGCAGATATCAGTCAAATCCAGGTGAAGAACACTGGACTTCTGTGAAATGTATCCTTAAGTACTTGAGAAGAACTAAGGATATGATGTTGGTCTTTGGTAATGGAGAACTCCAAGTCCAGGGATACACAGACTCGGATTTCATGTCCGATATAGATGATCGAAAGTCGACATCTGGAGTCTGTTTGTGTGCAATGGTGGTGCTGTCAGCTGGAAGAGTTCCAAGCAAACCATGATAGCAGATTCCACCATGGAAGCAGAATATATCGCTGCATCAGAGGCTGCAAAGGAAGCATTCTGGTATAAGAAGTTTGCTGCAGAAATTGGAGTAATGCCATCAGATGCCATTCCTCTATACTGCGACAACAATGGCGCCATAGCCCTTGCTAAGGAGCCAAGGTCTCACCAAAAATCCAAGCACATTGAGCGGCGATACCATCTCATCCGCGATTACCTCGAGAAGGGTTACGTCGAGGTCAAGAGAGTCAACTCCACAGATAATGTGGCAGACCCACTTACAAAGCCGTTGGGCCAGCAGAAGATCGAAGCCCACCTTGAGAAGATGGGACTTAGACTTGTAGCCAATTGGCTTTAGGACAAGTGGGAGATTGTTAGATATATGTGCCCTAGAAGCCAGAATTGGCTGACACTTGTAATACACTTCTAGGGGCAAAATTATAATTTTGACTATAATCAATAAAATGGGTTATTTTCTATCACATATGTGTATTTAGTGTCTGTGATACATCCTTTGAGTTAATGGTAATGATAATTCATATTTTCAAGAGTTGAAAATTTAAGACATGAATAATCATTATTAACTCATAAAATGCTCCCGACCATAGGATCATCACGAGGATGGTGATTGATCCGGAAGGTTGGTGTACAATCGCTTCTCTTTAGTAGATGAGTCTTGAGTCTACGGTGTGGAGACACCGGAGCGAGAGTACAGGTACTCGTTAGAGAACGAGGGCACTGAGCGTGACCACCTCGAGTAGTCATTAGGAAGTCTACCTTCTCGTCAATGACTGACTCGATGCTGCAGTAGTGTGTCTGGTTCTTTGACCTGAGATGCATCGGCAGTTCACCTTGAGGGTGTTATAGTTTGACTACACCATTACTCGGTCTCCTAGCCATATGGAACCCTGAGGTGTATGTTGGCTATAGCATGTTCATTGTAGGAACTGGATTGCATCAAGATGGAATCTATCTACCTCGGTGGTAGAGGAGTAGCCCTATGATGATCATGAGAATCAAGTCCAGAAGCCCATGGCCATGGCAGAGTGAAATAATAGAAAGAGTTTCTATTTAGATTTTCACATTGGACTCGAATCGAATGATTACATCATATGACAGAGACTAGGGTTTGACGAGTTCACCTTAACCCTAATCTGATCGGGGCTCAAGATAGAAGAACTTAATCACACAGGTAGCTGCACCAAGAGGTTCGCATTCAGCTCTGATGGGTTGCCACCATATACTGCTAGGTGTCACTGGTGGATTTTGGGAGCAATTAGAATGATTTAGATGATCGATCATTCTAGCTGTTCGAATCAGAAGAGTTCTGATCCATCGAAAGGAGTTTCGATGATGTCGATGATAGAGATCATGACATATCCCATTACCATACAGAACTGAACCTAACTGGGTCACACAAACAAGGGTTTGAATCTGGTGATCATCAATTGAACTGATCTAGTTCAATTGATCTGAATGAGATTCAATTAGGTTCAAGAAAATCGTGCTAGCACTCGATTGAACCTAACGTTCTTCTTTTACTATCATAAATAAGTTGTCCTGTCTGAGCCAAAGGAGTTTGTGCTCAATCAGAGGCCTTCATATGGTCTGACTGGAGGTTGTCCAAGTCAGAAAAGGTTGTCTTATTTTGTAAGACATTACCTGCCATTTTTGGTCACCTGCCATTTCTTGTTCTTTGACTTTGGTCAAAAGTCTACCTTTGACTGGTCAAATGTTGACCATTGACACTTTGACTTTTGACCACATGTCATGCACCTATTGGAGAGCTGGTGGGGGCCTGTCCCCCTGCCAGAACCTGGCAAGGAAGAGGGCGCACGCCACCCTTGGCGTGTGCCCAAGCAGGAGGCGCCTAGGAGTCCTTGTTGGACAAGGACTCCATCTCCCTTTTGGATTCCAATTAGAGTTCTCCTAAGAACCAAGTTTGACTGGTCTTAGGTGCCCTCTAAGGAGGAATCCAGGGGACTCTATTCCCACCAATCAGATTTAGATCTGATTTCACAAAGGGTTGTGATTGGTTGGGAAGAAGAGGAGTTGGATCACGCATAGTCTATAAATAAGATCCTACGTCGAACTCAAGGAGAATCTAAAATCAATTGAAATTCCTACACCCCAAGGCTGCCTCTCTTCTCCTCCTCCATGCCAAGTCCACCTTCTCCCTCTCCTCTCCATGCCCAAAGGAGTTTGGGATCTTAGTTGGTGCAATCCAGATGAGAGAAAGGCGACAGAAAGCTAGAAGGCTGCACTGCTGCAAAGGACAATTGATGATCTTCAAAAGGTGTTTTGAAGATCCTTCAGATTAGATCCAGATCTGATTTTTGGAGATGTGATAGAGAAGAAGAGGATCTCCAAATCCAACCCAAGTGGATACCAATAGAGGCCAGGCACTTGCGTGGATAGATCCAGAACCTTTCGCTGCTTACAGGATCATCAATGGGTAATAGGATTACCCTACATCAAGGTAAATTAAATTAAATTTAATTTATTTAGATTTTATTTTTATTATTAAAATAATAATGATTAGATCTGAAACATCTCAGATCTAATTAGGATCAAAGAAAAAAAATTTTAAAATATATCTCTTGATCCGATCAGATCTGAACGAATCTGGTCCGAAAAATTAGGATTTTTCTTCAGTCTATACGAGGTTGTTATGCAAATCTGAGGTTCGACGAATGAAGATCCGCTCGAAGTGCTAGCTTCTTACGGATCCCTCCGAGGCGGTCCGGGACATGAAGGGAAATCCTGATTTCCCGGTCCAGGTTCGTCCAGATCTGATTAGATCAAGAGATATATTTCAAAAATTTTCTCTTGATCTTCAATCAGATCTTGATATGTTTCAGATCTGATTCTTATTATTTTAATAAATAAAATAAAATAAGATAAATTAAATCAAATTTCAATTTACCTGATTTGGGTAATCCTATTACCCTGTAGATGATCCTGATTGCAGCGGAAGGTTCTGGATCTTAGCCACGCAAGCGCCTGGCCTCTACCGGTATCCACTCGGGTTGGATCTGGAGATCCTCTTCTTCTCTATCACACCTCCAAAAATCAGATCTGGATCTGATCTGGAGGATCTTCAAAACTCTTTTGAAGATCTGCAGTCGTCCTTTTGCAGCAGCGCAGCCTTCTTGCTTTTGATCGCCTTTCCTTGATCTGAATCGCACCAAACTAAGTCCAAAACACCTTTTGGACGTGGAGAGCAAGAGGAGAAGAGACTATGGCATGGAGAAGGAGGGGAGAGGCAGCCTTGGGGCGTATCTAATAGCATTGGAATTAGGGTTGGGCGCAGGGTCTTATTTATAGACCTCTTGTGATCCAACTCCTCTTCCTCTCAACCAATCACAACCCTTTGTGAAATCAGATCTAAATCTGATTGGTTGGAATAGAGACCCCTGGATTCCTCCTTAGAGGGCGCCTAAGACCAGTCAAACTGGATTCTTAGTAGAACTCTGATTGGAATCCAAAAGGGAGGTGGAGTCCTTGTCCAACAAGGACTCCTAGGCGCCTCCTACTTGGGCTCACGCCACCCTTGGCGTGCGCCCTTCTCCTTGCCAGGTTCTGGCAGGGGGACAGGCCCCCACCAGCTCTCCAATAGGTGCATGACATGTGGTCAAAAGTCAAAGGGTGAATGGTCAACGTTTGACCAGTCAAAGGTAGACTTTTGACCAAAGTCAAAGAACAAGAAATGGCAGGTGACCAAAAATGGCAGGTAATGTCTTACAAATAAGACAACCTATTCTGACTTGGACAACCTCCAGTCAGACCATATGAAGGCCTCTGATTGAGCACAAACTCCTTTGGCTCAGTCAGGACAACTTATTTATGATAGTAAAAGAAGAACGTTAGGTTCAATCGAGTGCTAGCACGATTTCCTTGAACCTAATTGAATCTCATTCAGATCAATTGAACTAGATCAGTTCAATTGATGATCACCAGATTCAAACCCTTGTTTGTGTGACCCAGTTAGGTTCAGTTCTGTATGGTAATGGGATATGTCATGATCTCTATCATAGACATCATCGAAACTCCTTTCGATGGATCAGAACTCTTCTGATTCGAACAGCTAGAATGATCGATCATCTAAATCATTCTAATTGCTCCCAAAATCCACCAGTGACACCTAGCAGTATATGGTGGCAACCCATCAGAGCTGAATGCGAACCTCTTGGTGCAGCTACCTGTGTGATTAAGTTCTTCTATCTTGAGCCCCGATCAGATTAGGGTTAAGGTGAACTCGTCAAACCCTAGTCTCTGTCATATGATGTAATCATTCGATTCGAGTCCAATGTGAAAATCTAAATAGAAACTCTTTCTATTATTTCACTCTGCCATGGCCATGGGCTTCAGGACTTGATTCTCATGATCATCATAGGGCTACTCCTCTACCACCGAGGTAGATAGATCCCATCTTGATGCAATCCAGTTCCTACAATGAACATGTCATAGCCAACATACACCTCAGGGTTCCATATGGCTAGGAGACCGAGTAATGGTGTAGTCAAACTATAACACCCTCAAGGTGAACTGCCGATGCATCTCAGGTCAAAGAACCAGACACACTACTGCAGCATCGAGTCAGTCATTGACGAGAAGGTAGACTTCCTAATGACTACTCGAGGTGGTCACGCTCAGTGCCCTCGTTCTCTAACGAGTACCTGTACTCTCGCTCCGGTGTCTCCACACCGTAGACTCAAGACTCATCTACTAAAGAGAAGCGATCGTACACCAACCTTCCGGATCAATCACCATCCTCGTGATGATCCTATGGTCGGGAGCTGTTTATGAGTTAATAATGATTATTCATGTCTTAAATTTTCAACTCTTGAAAATATGAATTATCATTACCATTAACTCAAAGGATGTATCACAGACACTAAATACACATGTGTGATAGAAAATAACCCATTTCATTAATTATAGTCAAAATTATAATTTTGCCCCTAGAAGTGTATTACAAGTGTCAGCCAATTCTGGCTTCTAGGGCACATATATCTAACAATCTCCCACTTGTCCTAAAGCCAATTGGCTACAAGTCTAAGTCCCATCTTCTCAAGGTGGGCTTCGATCTTCTGCTGGCCCAACGGCTTTGTAAGTGGGTCTGCCACATTATCTGTGGAGTTGACTCTCTTGACCTCAACGTAACCTTTCTCAAGGTAATCGCGGATGAGATGATATCGCCGCTCAATGTGCTTGGACTTCTGGTGAGACCTCGGCTCCTTAGCAAGGGCTATGGCGCCATTGTTGTCGCAGTAAAGAGGAATGGCATCTGATGGCATTACTCCAATTTCTGCAGCAAACTTCTTGTACCAGAATGCTTCCTTTGCAGCCTCTGATGCAGCTATATATTCTGCTTCCATGGTGGAATCTGCTATCACAGTTTGCTTGGAACTCTTCCAGCTGACAGCTCCACCATTGCACACAAACAGACTTCCAGATGTCGACTTTCGATCATCTATATCGGACATGAAGTCCGAGTCTGTGTATCCCTGAACTTGGAGTTCTCCATTACCAAAGACCAACATCATATCCTTAGTTCTTCTCAAGTACTTAAGGATACATTTCACAGAAGTCCAGTGTTCTTCACCTGGATTTGACTGATATCTGCTTGTGACACTCACAGCATGGGCTATATCAGGTCGTGTACATAGCATGGCATACATGAGGCTCCCTATTGCAGAAGCATAAGGGATCTTGCTCATGCGTTCTATTTCCTCAGGTGTGCTGGGGCACATCTTCTTGGAAAGATGAATACCATGTCTGAAGGGTATTAATCCCCTCTTAGAGTTTTCCATACTAAACCTCTTTAGTACTTCCTCTATGTACATTCTTCTGTGAAAGTCCTAGCATCCTATTCGGTCTATCCCTATAGACCTTAATTCCTAGAATAAAGGATGCTTCACCTAGGTCTTTCATGGAGAATTCCTTAGACAACCACATCTTGACTGATGTCAACATGGGAATATCATTCCCAATAAGGAGGATGTCATCCACGTACAATACGAGGAAGACAACAGCGCTCCCACTGACCCTTTTGAAAACACATGGTTCCTCTTCATTTTTGATGAAACCAAACTTTTTGATCACATCATTGAAACGAGTGTTCCAGCTCCGAGATGCTTGCTTAAGTCCATATATGGACCTTTGCAGCTTGCAAACCTTGTGATCAGTATCACTGGATGTGAAACCTAGCGGCTGTTCCATATAGATATCTTCCTCAAGATATCCATTTAGGAATGCCGTTTTCACGTCCATTTGCCATATTTCATAATCGAAATAGGCTGCAACAGCAAGCAATGTGCGGATGGATTTTAGCATAGCTACCGGGGAAAAGGTATCCTGATAGTCAATGCCTTCGCGTTGACTATAACCTTTTGCCACCAGTCTAGCCTTGAATGTCTCCACATTCCCATCTGCACCAATCTTTCTCTTGAAGATCCATTTACACCCAATAGGTACTATACCTTCTGGTGGATCTACCAAGGTCCAGACTTGGTTTGAGTGCATCGAGTCAATTCTCTGACTTCATTGCCTCAAGCCATTTCTCGGAGTCGATATCTGATATCGCCTCGTTGTAGGTTTTGGGATCATCACCATGAGCACCATTACCTATGAGGAACATTTCCTCTACGTATCCTCTGAAATAATACCTAAGTATCTTTCAGGGGGACGGGAAACTCTTTCCGATCTACGAGGTGGAGGAGGTAGTGTTCTTATTGGCTCAACCTGATTTGGTTCCACTTGGTCCTTAGCTCGTTCTGCTTGTGAGACTTTCTCATCAAGCTTAATCTGCTTTCCAATGCCACTATCTTGAATAAACTATTTTTCAAGAAATATGGCATGTCGACTCACAATCACATTGTGGTCTTCTGGAATGTAGAAATAGTATCCTAATGACTCTTTAGGATATCCTATGAATCGAGCTCTAAAGGACCTAAACTCTAACTTGTCCGCTTGTTGTCTTTTGACATAAGCCGGACAACCCCAAATTCTGAGATGACTCAGACTTGGTTTCTTACCGTGCCATATCTCATACGGTGTGGTAGGAACGGTTTTAGAGGGAACCCTATTCAGTAAATAGATTGAAGTTAATAATGAATGTCCCCAAAGAAAATCTGGGAGGTCTGTGAAGCTCATCATGGATCGAACCATATCCAATAGAGTCCGATTTCTCCGTTCTGAAACCCCGTTGAGTTGAGGTGTTCCTGGTGGAGTCCATTGAGAGACTATGCCATTTTCCTTAAGATAGTCTAGGAATTCCCGGCTAAGGTATTCACCTCCTCGATCTGATCGAAGAACCTTAATGGGTTTTCCAGTTTGTTTTTCTACTTCATGTCTGAATTCTTTGAACTTTTCAAAGGCTTCAGACTTATGTCTCATAAGATACACATACCCATACCTAGACAGATCATCGGTAAAGGTAATGAAGTAGACAAAATTGCCTCTAGCCGGCACATCGAATGGGCCGCACACATCAGTATGTACTAGGGCAAGGAGATCTGTGGCCCTCTCCCCATGTCCAACAAAAGGGAGTTTAGTCATTTTGCCTTGAAGACAAGATTCACAAGTTGGATATGACTCAAAAGTCAATGGACTCAATAGCCCATTTTTCTCCAATTTGTTAATCCTATCTTCTGCTATATGACCTAATCTCAGGTGCCATAGATATCTGTCGTTTGGACTATCCCTAGGTCGTTTGGCATTCACGTTTTGCTCGATAGTTAAAACAGGTACATCAATATGCAACTGATAAAGACCATTAACAAGGAAACCATTTGCAATTTTATTTCTTTCATAAAGAATGTTACAATGGTCCTTAAAGAAGGTGATCACATAACCTTCTTGTGCTAAGCATGAAACAGAAATCAAATTCCTGCTAGCTGCAGGCACATAATAACAGTCTTTTAAAACTAAGTCTAAACCAGATGGTAATCGCAGAGGGTATGTTCCCACGGCTACTGCAGCAACTCTTGCTCCATTACCGACGCGTAGGATCATGTCTCCATCCCTCAGCCTCCTGCTATCCTCAAGACCCTGCATAGAAGTGCACAGATGAGCACTAGAACCAGAGTCAAGCACCCAACTGGATGCAGAAGAAACCGTAAGGTTAGACTCAATAACGAGCATACCTCCAGAAGGACCTTCCTTCTTGTTCTTTCAGGGT
This sequence comes from Cocos nucifera, assembly GCA_006176705.1. Taxonomy (NCBI): domain Eukaryota; kingdom Viridiplantae; phylum Streptophyta; class Magnoliopsida; order Arecales; family Arecaceae; genus Cocos; species Cocos nucifera. Next base: position 4,138 of record QRFJ01006240.1, on the reverse strand, counting down.
GGCCAGGTAAGTAGGGCAGTTCCGCTTCCAATGGCCGTCGCTGTTGCAATGGAAACACTTTCCTTTGCCATCGACCTTCTTCTTCGGTTCTGCCTTCTTCTTCTTTGATCCTTCTACCTTTTGCTTTTTCACAGACTTCTTTTTCTTTCCATAAGACTTTCTTTTGGAAGAAGTCCGTTCCATAGCAAGAACTGAGCCTTTAGAACCTTTCATAGAAAGCTCAGCGGTAACCAGCATATTCATCAACTCGGCCAAGGAATTTTGAAGTTTATGCATGTGGTAATTCATGATGAATTGCCCATATGCATCAGTCAAGGATTGCAGAATAATATCGTTCTGCAAATCCAAGTCCAACTTCACACCGAGCTTCTCAAGCTCTTCCATGTCCTTGATCATTGTCAGACAGTGATCTTGGACTGACTGCCCATCACGCATCTTAGCCTTAAAAAGTCATTTTCGTGACTTGATATTTGGCTGCGCGACTCTGTTCACCAAACATCTCCTGCAGGTGAGCCAACATTTGGCGAGCAGTCCCGATATCTTCATGTTGGCGCTGGAGCTCATCAGACATCGAGCCCAACATGTAGTATCTGGCCTTATTGTCTTCGTCAATCCATTTTTCCAGAGACGCTCTCTGTTCAGTGGATGGACGAGCTGGTAAGGTGGGAGGGTCCTGGTCCAAAACATGTGTTAACTTCTCTGAACCCAAAACAATTTTGTAGTTCCTGAGCCAATCTTTATAATTGGGTCCAGTCAGTCTATGTGTGTCTAGGATACGTGCCAGTGGGTTGGACGCAGACATTTTCCTGTAGAGAGTCAAAGATTCTAGTTAGATACTGTAATTTTGACTTGACCAATTTGTTTAGGGATTTTATTTTTAAACAAATTAGCTCCCACTATTTTCTCGGATCCCTACACTCCCTCTGTAGAGATGCGAAAATCTCCGCGATTGATGATTTCTAGTGGGTGGTGCGGTCTCACCAACTGACTCATCACCTCACCTAACAGTTATTGGTGATGGGTTAGCCAATGAGTGAACAACTCTTGTTCAATGATTCTCTAATCATGGTGCACCCAAACTTGGTCTCTAATTCATGAATCTCACCGTATCCGGAATATTGATCCACTCCTTAGTTAAGTCAGACCCACCATTTGCATAGACTGGGTTCCTAATTGGGTCTCTCACCGTATCCGGAATATTGAGCCCAACTCATCCTCCAGCCCATAGCATCCAATGCCTAATAGACATGGTTGCGTCTTCCCGGTGCAACTGAGCCACTGTATCCAGCCGAGAACAATCAACCCCGGGAAGGGCCCGCACGTCTACAATGGTGGAAGACCTCGGACTTAATCTTTTCTTAGGGAGAATTGATTCAGGTCTCATTAAACTAGACTTGGCTTAGTCATAACAATTATGACTAACCTAGTGGCATGGGTCAGCTCGGATTATTGACCACCTCAGATCAGAACTGTGTCAACAGATATGGCCAGGTAAGTGAGACCGGTGGAAGGAATATGCCGTTAACTCGCACAAGAACGCATTCAGGTCGAGTAGCTTCCAATTAAAAACCAGTCGGTCGTCTGTGCCAAACTTACCTTAGACACCAAATTGTTGAGTCAGAACCAATTGGGTTAGCCTACAATCCAGACTCTAACCTCTGAGCCTAATTAGGTCTTGCTTGATCGTGACTCGATCTTGACCCAGACTTAATCCTATTAGGCTGGTCAATTTAAGCATTGTTGATCCCATCTAACCAACTCTTGATTCGGTTTGATCAACCGCTTAGACCTAATTGAGCTACCCAAGCCCGAACCCAGTATTATGAATATGTCTTAGATCTGAAATTCTCAATTTTAGACCTAATTAATATTCCATAAACTTAATTCTTAATTAAGTTGGGTTCATAAACAAAATATGCACAATAAATCCTAGGGTTTCAGGATCTAGGGTTTTGCAGAAAGTAAGTTTTGGGTTTCTGATTAAGGACGAACACGCAGCACCCCTACACGTCATAAGAACACCCCATCGAATGGGAAGAGAGGGCCTTTAAACCCTTCTTCGTTCTTATGACCGGACGGCCAAGAGGAACGCCTTAATCAGGAACATGTCAATACTACAAAACAGTTATCAGATCTATATCATATATCTCATATATAAATTTAGATCTAATCAATGGCATATTTTGCATACATCTCATGTATCAAATCATGCATGTTTTCAGATCTAAATTATCACATAATAATCTAAAAAATTAGATTTAAATTGATCTAATCAAAATAAATTCTAATCTAGACAATTATGTAGAACTATTCTACAACTAGTCTAGTCATGCATCTATCATATCTCATATGATATTTAAAATTAAATAATTTTTATTTGCTGTTTATCAGATGTTATTATAACACTTATAATATCAGAAAATAGTAAATAAGAAGATCTAAAATATGATTTAATCAGATTAAATCAAAGACATGCAAAACTATTCTATAGAACTATTCTATTCTAGAACTAGTCATGCATATCTTCATGTTCTTAGATCCAAATCATTTAATTTTAATTTTTCTGATTTCAGATCTGATCACATCTCATGTGACATCTGAAATCACTTTATTTTCTAATTAAAATAAAATTAAAATCAGATCTAAACAATTCTAGAACCATGGCTCTGATACCAGTTGAAGGGAAATCCTGATTTCCCGGTCCAGGTTCGTCCAGATCTGATTAGATCAAGAGATATATTTCAAAAATTTTCTCTTGATCTCAATCAGATCTTGATATGTTTCAGATCTGATTCTTATTATTTTAATAAATAAAATAAAATAAGATAAATTAAATCAAATTTCAATTTACCTGATTTGGGTAATCCTATTACCCTGTAGATGATCCTGATTGCAGCGGAAGGTTCTGGATCTTAGCCACGCAAGCGCCTGGCCTCTACCGGTATCCACTCGGGTTGGATCTGGAGATCCTCTTCTTCTCTATCACACCTCCAAAAATCAGATCTGGATCTGATCTGGAGGATCTTCAAAACTCTTTTGAAGATCTGCAGTCGTCCTTTTGCAGCAGCGCAGCCTTCTTGCTTTTGATCGCCTTTCCTTGATCTGAATCGCACCAAACTAAGTCCAAAACACCTTTTGGACGTGGAGAGCAAGAGGAGAAGAGACTATGGCATGGAGAAGGAGGGGAGAGGCAGCCTTGGGGCGTATCTAATAGCATTGGAATTAGGGTTGGGCGCAGGGTCTTATTTATAGACCTCTTGTGATCCAACTCCTCTTCCTCTCAACCAATCACAACCCTTTGTGAAATCAGATCTAAATCTGATTGGTTGGAATAGAGACCCCTGGATTCCTCCTTAGAGGGCGCCTAAGACCAGTCAAACTGGATTCTTAGTAGAACTCTGATTGGAATCCAAAAGGGAGGTGGAGTCCTTGTCCAACAAGGACTCCTAGGCGCCTCCTACTTGGGCTCACGCCACCCTTGGCGTGCGCCCTTCTCCTTGCCAGGTTCTGGCAGGGGGACAGGCCCCCACCAGCTCTCCAATAGGTGCATGACATGTGGTCAAAAGTCAAAGGGTGAATGGTCAACGTTTGACCAGTCAAAGGTAGACTTTTGACCAAAGTCAAAGAACAAGAAATGGCAGGTGACCAAAAATGGCAGGTAATGTCTTACAAATAAGACAACCTATTCTGACTTGGACAACCTCCAGTCAGACCATATGAAGGCCTCTGATTGAGCACAAACTCCTTTGGCTCAGTCAGGACAACTTATTTATGATAGTAAAAGAAGAACGTTAGGTTCAATCGAGTGCTAGCACGATTTCCTTGAACCTAATTGAATCTCATTCAGATCAATTGAACTAGATCAGTTCAATTGATGATCACCAGATTCAAACCCTTGTTTGTGTGACCCAGTTAGGTTCAGTTCTGTATGGTAATGGGATATGTCATGATCTCTATCATAGACATCATCGAAACTCCTTTCGATGGATCAGAACTCTTCTGATTCGAACAGCTAGAATGATCGATCATCTAAATCATTCTAATTGCTCCCAAAATCCACCAGTGACACCTAGCAGTATATGGTGGCAACCCATCAGAGCTGAATGCGAACCTCTTGGTGCAGCTACCTGTGTGATTC